>JASTWF010001229.1:0-101535 GCA_030390025.1 Squalus acanthias | reverse complement strand
TGCGATGAACACCTAAACAAGAGGCCGGAGCCACAGTCAGTGACAAAAAACATTCACAAAGGCTTTTTAGAGAGACAGGACCAGTCACACAGGCTTTCGAAAGAGACAGGACCATTCACACAGGCTTTTTGAAGAGACAGGACCATTCACACAGGCTTTTTAAAGAGACAGAAACAGTCACACAGGCTTTTTAAAGAGACAGGTCCAGTCACAACGGCTTTTTAGAGAGACAGGACCAGTCACACAAACTTTCTAAAGAGACAGGACCAGTCACACAGGCTTTTTGAAGAGACAGGAGCATTCACACAGGCTTTTTAGAGAGACAGGACCAACAACACAGGCTTTTTAAAGAGACAGCACCAGTCACACAGGCTTTTTGAAAAGACAGGACCAGTCACACAGGCTTTTTAAAGAGACAGGTCCAGTCACACAGGCTTTTTGAAGAGACGGCACCAGTCACAAATGCTTTTTATAGAGACAGGATCAGTCACACAGGCTTTTTAAAGAGACAGGACCAGTCACACAGGCTTTCTATAGAGACAGGAACAGTGACACAGGCTTTTTGAAGAGACAGGACCAGTCACACAGGCTTTTTAAAGAGACAGGACTAGTCACACAGGCTTTTTAGAGAAACAGGACCAGTCACACAGGCTTTTTGAAGAGACAGGACCAGTCACACAGGCTTTTTAAAGAGACAGGACCAGTCACACAGGCTTTTTGAAGAGACAGGACCAGTCACACAGGCTTTTTAAAGAGACAGGACCTGTCACACAGGCTTTTTAAAGAGACAGGACCAGTCACACAGCCTTTTTAAAGATTCAAAACGCTGCAAACAAATTGACCTGCTGTAGTAGCCACGGCATTTATGTGGCTGGTGCAGTTGAGTTTCTGATCAATGGCGATCCTTAGGATTTTGATGTTTCAGGATTCGGTGCTGTAAATGCCGTTGACTGTCAAGTGGAGGTGGTTAGACTCCCTCTACTTGGAGGTGGTCATCGTCTGCCACTTGTGTGGAGAAAATTTACCATAATGACTCCAGGGTTGAGGGATTTCAGTTATGTGGGGAGACGAGAGAAGCTGGGATTGTTCTCCTTATAGCAGAGAAGGTTAGGGGGAGATTGAAAAGAAGTGTTGAAAATGATGAGGGATGTTGATACAATAAGAAAGGAGAAACTGTTTGCACTCCTTGCCATGTCATTACCAAAAGGGCACAGATATAAGATAATTGGTAAATGAAACGGGGCAGATGAGAAGAACTTTGGTCACACAGTGAGTTTTTATGATGGAATGAACTCTGAAAGTCTGGTGGAAGCAGATTCAATCGGCTCAGCTCATAGCACTCTCGGCTCTGTGTTAGAAGGTTGTGGGTTCAAGTCCCACTCCAGCGACATGAGTACAGAAATCTAGGCTCACACGCCACTGCAGTACTGAGGGAGCGCTGCAGTGTTGGAGGGGCAGTACTGGGGGAGTACTGCACAGTCAGAGGGGCAGTACTGGGGGAGCACTGCACTGTCGGAGGGGCATTACTGGGGGAGTACTGCACAGTCAGAGGGGCAGTACTGAGGGAGCGCTGCAGTGTTGGAGGGGCCGTACTGGGGGAGTACTGCACAGTCAGAGGGGCAGTACTGAGGGAGCACTGCACTGTCGGAGAGGCAGTACTGAGGGAGCACTGCACTGTCGGAGGGGCAGTACTGAGGGAGCACTGCACAGTCAGAGGGGCAGTACTGAGGGAGTACTGCACTGTCGGACTGGCCGTCTTTCGGAAGAGACGTTAAAACGAGGCCCCGTCTTTTCTCTAAGGTGGAGGTAAAAGATCCCATGGAATTATATTGAAGAAGAGCAGCAGAGTTAACCCCAGTGTTCTGGCCAATATTTATCTCAATCAACATCACTAAAGCAGATTATGTGGTCATTATCACATTGCTGTTTGTGGGAG
Source organism: Squalus acanthias (assembly GCA_030390025.1). Classification (NCBI taxonomy): domain Eukaryota; kingdom Metazoa; phylum Chordata; class Chondrichthyes; order Squaliformes; family Squalidae; genus Squalus; species Squalus acanthias. The sequence continues at coordinate 99,599 of JASTWF010001229.1, read as the reverse complement.
CTTGCTGTGCGCAAATTGGCTGCCGCGTTTCATACATTACAACAGTGACTACACTTCAAAAGTACTTCATTGGCTGTAAAGCGCTTTGGTACATCCCAGGGTTGTGAAAAGCGCTATATCAATGCAATTCTTTCTTTCTTAACGGTAACTTCCAAAAGGTAATTGGATATCTGCTTGAAAAGGAGAAATTTTCAGGGGTATGTGGAAACTGTTTAAATGTGCATTACCATTCACGACAGAATATGACAGCTTTGAAATAATTTGATCTGTTGGTTGTTGGATCGCTTGACTCTGTCTAATTTCATTCCATTGGGCACCATGGTAGATGCACATGATATGATGGACGGTGTCCTCAGGGTGAAGGCGAGACTTATTCTCTACAAATATTGTGCAGTGGTCAGTCCTACCAATATAGACAGATGCATATGCGATAAGTAGGTTGGTGAGGACGAGGTCAAGCAGGCTAATCTCTCATCTTGGGTCTCCCACCACCTGCTGCAATCCCAGTCTGGCAGCTGTGTTCTTCAGGGCTCGGTTAATGATGGTACTTCCGAGTCACTCTTGGTGATGGACATTGAAGTTTCCCCCTCCCGACCCAGAGTATAATTTGCGCCCTTTCTGCTCTCGGTGCTCCCATCAGCTGGTGTTCAGCATGAAGATGTGCCGATTCATCAGCTGAGGGAGGGCGGTAGGTGGTAATCAGCAGGAAGTTACCTTGCCCATGTCTGACTGGAAGCCATCAGACTTCATTATATCCTCAGGCAATGTTGAGGACTCACAGGGTTTCTCCCTCCCGATTGTATATCCCAGTGCCCCCACCTCTGGTGGGTCTGTGCAGACCCTGGGATGGTGATGGAGGATTCGGGAATGTTGACTGATAGTTATGATTCTGTGAGTATGAATATCCGAGAATACAATGTTTCCAGCGTGTTTATGGAGTATTAAGGTGGTTACAGGGTATTTATCTCAGCGGTTAATATTTTAAGCGTTTTCCTTTGATTCCTTGGTGTCAACCCTTTGCTCCTTTTAATTATTATTCCCCTCGGTCAAACACCATGACATGTTTGTCTGGGTAAACTCAACCTTTAGAAACATGTTGTTCTTGTTCTTGTTCTAGTTTCAGGCAATTGAGAAATGAACTGGGAATCAAATTCCTGGATTGAGTCGGGAGCAGTGTAATGTAGGCAACCCTGGGAATGAAATTCCTGGATTGAGGTGGGAGCAGTGTAATCTAGGCAGCCCTGGGAATGAAATTCCTGGATTGAGGCGGGAGCAGTGTAATCTAGGCAGCCCTGGGAATGAAATTCCTGGATTGAGGTGGGAGCAGTGTAATCTAGGCAGCCCTGGGAATGAAATTCCTGGATTGAGGTGGGAGCAGTGTAATCTAGGCAGCCCTGGGAATGAAATTCCTGGATTGAGGTGGGAGCAGTGTAATCTAGGCAGTCCCTGGGAATGAAATTCCTGGATTGAGGTGGGAGCAGTGTAATCTAGGCTGTCCTGGGAATCACATTCCTGGATTGAGGTGGGAGCAGTGTAATCTAGGCAGCCCTGGGAATCACATTCCTGGATTGAGGTGGGAGCAGTGTAATCTAGGCAGCCCTGGGAATCACATTCCTGGATTGAGGCAGGAGCAGTGTAATCTAGGCAGCCCTGGGAATGACATTCCTGGATTGAGGTGGGAGCAGTGTAATCTAGGCAGCCCTGGGAATTACATTCCTGGATTGAGGTGGGAGCAGTGTAATCTAGGCGGCCCTGGGAATCACATTCCTGGATTGAGGTGGGAGCAGTGTAATCTAGGCAGCCCTGGGAATTACATTCCTGGATTGAGGTGGGAGCAGTGTAATCTAGGCAGCCCTGGGAGTGAAATTCCTGGATTGAGGAGGGAGCAGTGTAATCTAGGCAGCCCTGGGAATCACATTCCTGGATTGAGGTGGGAGCAGTGTAATCTAGGCAGCCCTGGGAATCACATTCCTGGATTGAGGAGGGAGCAGTGTAATCTAGGCAGCCCTGGGAATCACATTCCTGGATTGAGGTGGGAGCAGTGTAATCTAGGCAGCCCTGGGAATCACATTCCTGGATTGAGGTGGGAGCAGTGTAATGGTACCTCTATTGTTTCTTAACTCTAACCAAATAGATTCTGTCCTTGACCCCTCGAAGACATCCTCTTTCTCCAGCACTAATATTCTCCTTAATCAATACTGTTAATCCACCTCCTTTCTTTCCTTCACTATCTTTCCCGAACATCTTATATCCAGGAATATTTAGTACCCAATCCTGCCCTTTTTGAGCCAGGTCTCTGTTATCGTCACGACATCATTTTCCTATGTGGCTATTTGCGCCTGCAGCTCACCCACCTTATTGACCACGCTTCGTGCGTTTACACACATGCTCTGTAAACCCATCTGACAGTGTCAGCTGTGGCTCAGTAGGTAGCACACTCGCCTCTCAGTCAGAGGTTGTGGGTTCCAAGCTCCAGGGACTTGAGCCCATAAATCTAGGCTGACACTCCCGTGCAGTACTGAGGGAGTGCTGCACTGTTGGAGGTGCCGTCTTTCGGATGAGATGTTAAACTGCTCTCTCAGGTGGACGTAAAAGATCCCATTGCACTAGTTCGATGAAGAGTAGTGAAGTTATCCCGGTGTCCTGGCCAATAATTATCGCTCAATCAACATAACAAAAACTATTAATCTGGGCATTATCACATTGCTGTTTGTGGGAGCTTGCTGTGCGCAAATTGGCTGCCGCGTTTCTCACCTGACAACAGTGACTACACTTCAAAAGTATTCATTGGCTGTAAAACGCTTCGAGACGTCCGGTGGTCGTGAAAGGCGCTATATAAATGTAAGTCTTTCTTTCTCTTTTATCTTAGACCTTACAATAGCAAAATACTGCGGATGCTGGAAATCTGAAATAACAACAAAAAATGCTGGAAACACTCAGCAGGTCAGGCAGCATCCGTGGAGAGAGAAACAGAGTTAGCGTTTCAGGTCTGTGACCCTTCGACATAACTGGAAAAAGTTAGAGATGGAACAGATTGTAAGCAGGTGTAGGGGCAGGGAAAGGCGGGGGGAGGAATGAACAAAAGAGATGGTCTGTGATAGGGTGGAAGGCAGGAGAGGTTAAATGTTCCCAATGGGAATGGCAGAATCATTGGCTGTAAAACGCTTCTATAGGCCACCAACTAGTGGGAAGGAAATAGAGGAGCAAATTTGCAGGGAAATTGCAGAGAGGTGGAAGAAATATAGAGTGGTAATAATGGGGGACTTCAGTTATCCTAATATAGACTGAGATAGTAATCGTATAAAGGGAAGAGAGGGGACAGAATTTCCTTAGTGAGTTCAAGAGAACTTTCTTGATTGGTGCATTTCTGGCCCAAAGAGGAAGGAGGCATTGCTGGATCTGGTTCTGGGGAATGAGGTAGGTGAAGTGGAGAAGATTTCAGTAAGGGAGCATTCAGGGAACGGTGATCGTAGTATCATGAGGTTTATATTAGCTATGGAAAAGGACGAGGAGCAATCTAGAGTAAAAATACTTAATTGGGGAGGGCCAATTTCAGTGGGTTGAGAACGGAGCTGGCTTGGGTAAAAGGAATCAAAGATTGGCAGGCAAAACTGTCATTGAACAATGGGCTGCCTTTAAAGAAGAGATGATTCAGGTACAATCGAGGTACATTCCCACGAGGGGAAAGGTAGGGCAACCAAAGCCAGAGCTCCCTGGATGACGAAAGAGATAGTGGAAGATAGAGAGTAAGAGGAAGCAGAGAAATGGGGCGTATGACAGATGTCAAGTTCAGAATACAAGTGAGAACCAGGCTGAATATAGAAAGTTCAGAGAGGAAGTGAAAAAGGAAATAAGAGGGGCAAAGAGAGATTATTAGAATAGATTGGCAGCTAACATAAAATGGAATCCAAAAGTCTTCTTTTGGCATATAAATACTAAACGGGCAGTAAGAGGAGGGGTGGGGCCGATTAAGGGCCAAAAAGGAGACATACGAATGGAGGCAGAGGGCATGGCTGAGATAGTAAATGAATACTTTGCATCTGTCTTTAGCAAGGAAGAAGCTGCTGCCAAAGTCATAGTGAAAGAGGAGGTAGTTGAGTAAAGTGTTGTGGTGACAATGGTTCAATGAGTCTGTTTGTTCAATGACTGTAATTAATGCCAGTTACAGTGAGGCCTAATGATGTCACTCGGGGATTTCCCTCTGCTCTAAATAAGGAGATCCCTTCACTGTGTCACCTCACACAGTCAGCGCGCTGCCCCCAGCACAAAGACCACCAGACACTCACAGAAGGGAAGGCATAGATTGGAGTGAAGTGTTTAGGATATTAGGAATATGTTATGATATACAAAATATGTACTATCCCCTCCTCACTGCTGTCGGCGTTCCTAGTAAGGATCTATGTCCAGTTATTAATTCAAAATAATGGAGAGGCCCAGAGAAAGAGCTAGGGGCTTGAGCGACGAGGCTTTGGTGGCTCTGGTTGGCGCTGTGGAACGGCGATGGGCAGTGTTGTTCCCTGTGAGGCACAGGAGGCCATTGCCCCGGGAGTTTAGAAGGGTGTGGAGGGAGGTGGCTCAGCACATCTCCCCGAGGGTCCTGGTGCCCAGGACCCACACCCAATGTCAGAAGAAGTTCAACGAGCTCACTCGGGTGGTCAGGGTGAGTACCTGCTTTTCCAAACCTCTACATCCCTCCATCTCAACTTCACTCTTTGCCCAGAGGGTTGACAAACCCAAATGCCCAACACTCATTCAAACCTATGGCCATTTCATAAAACACACATCCACATCCCACACCTTGCACACATTAACCGCTATTCAACAAGATACACTACAGCAACTCACCAAGGCTTCTTCGGCAGCACCTCCCAAACCCGCGACCTCTTCCACCTGGAAGGACAAGGGCAGGCGCATGGGAACACCACCACCTCCAAGTTCCCCTCCAAGTCACACACCATCCTGACTTAGAAGTATATCGCCGATCCTTCATCATCGCTGGGTCAAAATCCTGTAACTCCCTACTTAACAGCAATGTGGGAGTACCTTCACCACACGGACTGCAGCGGTTCAAGAAGGCAGCTCACCACCACCTTCTCAAGGGCAACTAGGGATGGGCAATAAATGCTAACCATGCCAGCGAAGCCCACATCCCATAAACGAATAAAAATATACTATGGGAGGCACATCTGCCAAACACATGGCTGCACATAATAACGGCTATTCAACTGTGGTAGGCACATCTGCCAAGCACATGGCTGTATACAGTAATGGCTATTCAACTATGATAGGCACATCTGCCAAACACATGGCTGCACACAGTAATGGCTATTCAACTATGGGAGGCAAATCTGCCAAACACATGGCTGCACACAGTAATGGCTATTCAACTATAATAGGCATATCTGCCAAACACATGTATGCACACAGTAATGGCTATTCAACTATGGGAGGCAAATCTGCCAAACACATGGCTGCACACAGTAATGGCTATTCAACTATGAAAGGCACCTCTGCCAAACACATGGCTGCACACAGTAATGGCTATTCAACTATGATAGGCACCTCTGCCAAACACATGGCTGCACACAGTAATGGCTATTCAACTATGGTAGGCACCTCTGCCAAACACATGTCTGCACACAGTAATGGCTATTCAACTATGATAGGCACCTCTGCCAAACACATGGCTGCACACAGTAATGGCTATTCAACTATGGTCGGCACCTCTGCCAAACACATGTCTGCACACAGTAATGGCTATTCAACTATGGTAGGCACCTCTGCCAAACACATGGCTGCACACAGTAATGGCTAGTCAACTATGGTAGGCACCTCTGCCAAACACATGGCTGCACACAGTAATGGCTATTCAACTATGGTAGGCATCTCTGCCAAACACATGGCTGCACACAGTAATGGCTATTCAACTATGATAGGCACCTCTGCCAAACACATGTCTGCACACAGTAATGGCTATTCAACTATGATAGGCACCTCTGCCAAACACATGTCTGCACACAGTAATGGCTAGTCAACTATGGTAGGCACCTCTGCCAAACACATGGCTGCACACAGTAATGGCTATTCAACTATGGTAGGCACCTCTGCCAAACACATGTCTGCACACAGTAATGGCTATTCAACTATGTAAGGCACCTCTGCCAAACACATGTCTGCACACAGTAATGGCTATTCAACTATGATAGGCACCTCTGCCAAACACATGTCTGCACACAGTAATGGCTATTCAACTATGTAAGGCACCTCTGCCAAACACATGGCTGCACACAGTAATGGCTATTCAACTATAATAGGCACATCTGCCAAACACATGTCTGCACACAGTAATGGCTATTCAACTATGATAGGCACCTCTGCGAAACACATGTCTGCACACAGTAATGGCTATTCAACTATGGTAGGCACCTCTGCCAAACACATGTCTGCACACAGTAATGGCTATTCAACTATGGTAGGCACCTCTGCCAAACACATGTCTGCACACAGTAATGGCTATTCAACTATGATAGGCACCTCTGCCAAACACATGTCTGCACACAGTAATGGCTATTCAACTATGGTAGGCACCTCTGCCAAACACATGTCTGCACACAGTAATGGCTATTCAACTATGTAGGCACCTCTGCCAAACACATGGCTGCACACAGTAATGGCTATTCAACTATGATAGGCACATCTGCCAAACACATGTCTGCACACAGTAATGGCTATTCAACTATGATAGGCACCTCTGCCAAACACATGTCTGCACACAGTAATGGCTATTCAACTATGGTAGGCACCTCTGCCAAACACATGTCTGCACACAGTAATGGCTATTCAACTATGGTAGGCACCTCTGCCAAACACATGTCTGCACACAGTAATGGCTATTCAACTATGGTAGGCACCTCTGCCAAACACATGGCTGCACACAGTAATGGCTATTCAACTATGGTAGGCACCTCTGCCAAACACATGTCTGCACACAGTAATGGCTATTCAACTATGGTAGGCACCTCTGCCAAACACATGGCTGCACACAGTAATGGCTATTCAACTATGATAGGCACATCTGCCAAACACATGTCTGCACACAGTAATGGCTATTCAACTATGGTAGGCACCTCTGCCAAACACATGTCTGCACACAGTAATGGCTATTCAACTATGATAGGCACATCTGCCAAACACATGGCTGCACACAGTAATGGCTATTCAACTATGGTAGGCACCTCTGCCAAACACATGGCTGCACACAGTAATGGCTATTCAACTATTTGTTGACAGTTTTCCCGCTCATCTCCATGTTGTGAGAACGAGTTTTGTTAGTTCATGAATTGTTGTGTTTGTTTCAATTTGTTTGTCCTGAATAAATGACACAGAGTTGGTAACACAACTAATTTTTTTAATTGTTACTTTACATCTTTTCTGATTTGACTCATTGCAGCTTTGTCCAGCAATAGGGTGTGCGGGATGCTTTCAATGATGTGCTTCTTCATCACAGAAGCCATCTTCTCAGTAAGGGGTTAGAATCGGTGTCTTATGAGCCGTTCACGGACGGCCCTTTCAGTGGCAACATTGTGCGCCTCCCTCCCACTTTGGTGCTGCTGATTCTCCTCTTCATCCTCCTGCTACTCATCCTCCTCCTCCTCTCCCTCTTGCTCCTCCTCCTCAGGTGGTGCACCAATCCCTGGTGGCAATGGTTGGGTCCTCATGATTGCAATGTTATAAAGCATGCAGCACACAACAATCAAGAGGGAGACTCGCTCGGGAGAGTATTGCAGGGCTCCTCCTGAGTGATCTAGAAAGCGGAACCGTTGTTTCAAGACACCGAACGCCTGCTCTATCATGTTCCTGGTGGCGCTATGGCTCTCATTGTATTGCAGTTCGACAGGGGTGTTGGGGTTATGGATCGGTGTCATCAGCCAGGTGCAGAGTGGATAACCCTTGTCCCCGAGGAGCCATCCACTAGGTTGACACGGTGGTTGGAAGATGTGTGCAACACCGGACTGGCGCAGAATAAAAGCATTGTGGCTGCTCCCAGGATAGCGGGCATTAACGGCGAGTATGAGCTGTCTGTGGTCACACACCCTCTGGTCGCGTTTGCCACTCTCTCTCTCTGCGCCTCTGCTGCCTCCGAAGGTGAAGCTGGACGATGACGCCTCAAGTTAGTGCAGCCCCCATCGAAGCTTCTTAATATCGTTAGAAGGAAGGTGAAATAAAAATAAACCTCCAAATTGGTGCTCAGGACCCAAAACTGCTTCGGTGAGCGTCGAATCTCTCCAGACGTCTCTCAACCTGAATGTAACAAAAATTTCGCCGACAAGAAACGGCAGGAGGCAACCGCCTTTAAATAGCGCTCCCCCAGCCCCTTCCTGACTTGAAAACATTCCCCATCTACGTGTCGTTCCTAGCGGCAGGGGCTGAGGCAGGGCACGCGACTCAATTTTCAGTCCGGGGCGCTACCAGGGCATTGCACGCTCGACTGATGTCACGATCTGCAGGCGCAGGAGATCGTGGCGGCAGTGTTTAGTGCCAGCGCAAAATGACTGGTCAATTTCATGAGCGGCGCTAAAATAGCAGCACTCGGGCGCTAAGCTCCTATCGCCCCGTTACCCCTCCCCCCCCCGAAGGTGCTCAAGGGAGGCGCAAACCAACCGACTTTTCCCCCCATGATTATCTGTGTTTCTCTCTTTGTCGTTCCCCATCCCATCCGCGCTGCTGTCAGCTATTGATTCTGAAGGTGATTTCGTGTTACCAAGATTCAAATGTTCAACTCAAGTAAATTTATTGGTGGTGACTCTTTATTTAACGAATTTCAGTCTGCTACCGACACTGAACATTTGTATCAGGTCAGAAGAATGCTGTCTTGGTTTAGGAGACTTTTCACCTAATGGCGAAAGGCCATCGACCTGAAACGTTAACTCTGTTTCTCTCTCTCTCCACAGATGCTGTCTGACCCGCTGAGTATTTCCATCATTTTCTGTTTTCATTTCAGATTTCCAGTATCGGCAGTATTTTGCTTTTGATTTCACCTAATGCTCGGTATGGTTACTTACAGAGTCACAGGAACAAATCCTGGCAGATCACATCCACATCTTTAAATGTCTGAAATATCCGCCAATCATTCAGTTCCAGTCAGTGTCTCCTTTCCCACCCTCTCCAGTTCTGCATTATTGGCACTGCTTCTGATGGTTAAAGTAGGATTACAAGGATAAATTACATTCTCACAAAACGTTCATTCAGCCAGATTTCAATACATTTCTTTCTGATCATTGTTTTGAATTTGCAATTGGATCCCATGCCCGTCTGTCACAGTTCAGTGGATCTGTCAGTGAGACCCAGAGTGATTCTCTATTGCCTCCTGCTGTACTTCAGGATAAACAATCCCAGCTGATTGTAACTGAAGTACTGAGGATAAGAACATCCTTTGATATCTTCTCGTCTAATATTCTCTCCACAAGTTGGAAACAACAGGTTTAAAAGTTCAAGGATAAATCTCTTCCACTTGTGTTCAGATACTTTACAACAGCATTCGGCGGCACTTTGCCTGTGGAATAAATTGTCTGATTTCGATACTGATACATGCATTTAGTGGGACATTACCTGGTCAATCATCACTATTTACTTTAATTCAGAGTCCATTATTTGCAATGTTACTTGGAAAATCGTCCTTTCAATTAGCTAAAATTTGTGTATTTCAATAAAAAATACAGTACACTCAATCTTCAAAATATATCTGACAGCCCAGTTATCTTTATAACTGCAGTGCACTTGTATTTATTATCTTAGCATTGTCGTATTACATCCGTACATTTTACATACAATTGCCTGTAATTATTGCATGCCAAGGTTGGAGTTTCTGTATTTTGCTGTTGCATTCATTTTCAGTTCTAAATAGAATGGATATTCTGACCAGGAGCAGGAATCCAAGCGGGATTTCCCCCTCCCTAACACAGGGGCACAGAAGCGAACTGCACCGCTCCAAATGCTGACTGATCCCGGGACACGAAGGCTTCCTGAGAGGGTCTGGTCCTTTGTGTCCCTGGTACCTCGGGCGGTGCTTTTGTCTGCTGGGCTAAATGTAGATCGATCATTTAATCTCTCCTTGATCAAACATCTGTTACTTTCATATTGTATTTATTCCCATTTCAGTTATTGATTCCACAATGTATTCCCGATTATTCTTACAATAAGCCCTGTATTCAGCTCCACAGGTAATAGGATTATATTATATCATTCAATGTCGCTCGTGAGTTGCAGATTTCACCCCGAATTCCCTCAAACTGCTGCTTTTGCTCCCAGCCTGATGAATAATTTCCCTGTTTATTTCCCTTCCTCACAGTGAACTTAGTGACGATTGTGATCCTGTCTCGGGGAAAGTGCGGTCTCTCCAAATGTGTCACTCGCTACCTGGTGGCCATGGCAGCGGCGGATCTACTGGTCGTTATCCTCGACCTGATATTGAGGCACATTCCGATTGTTTATTGGAACAGTTTGATTTCGTGCGGTCCATCCCCGTGTGTAATATCCACGCCGTCCTGCTGTTCGCAGCCTCAGACTGTTCTGTCTGGTTCACCGTCACTTTCACCTTTGATCGATTTGTGGCCATTTGTTGCCAGAAGCTGAAAACTAAATATTGCACCGAGAAAACGGCGGCTGTGGTTCTGGGAACAGTGACTGTGCTGAGCGGTTTAAAGGACATCACCTGGTATTTTATGTTCACAGGTCGGTATAGGCTTGTGAACGAGCCCTGGTTTTGTGATGTCACAATCGATGTTGTGATGTCACGGGTCTGGGGAACAATCGAGCTCCTTCATTATATTCTCACCCCGTGTGTCCCATTTGTGGTGATTCTGCTGCTCAATGCTGTCACCGTCAGACACATTTTAGTGGCCAGCAGAGCCCGCAGGAGACTCTGGGGTCCCAGCAGTGGGGAGAGTCCCAGAGACCCAGAGATGGAGAGCCGCAGGAAATCCATCATTTTACTGCTTGTTATCTCCGGCAATTTCATCCTGTTATGGGCAGTGTTTATGGTGTATTCTATGTGGTACCGGATGTGGTGGTTGGGGTATCGGTCTGTATATCTACCTAATTATGTAATGGAACTGGGATTCATGCTGCAGCTGCTGAGTTGCTGCACAAACACTGGGATTTACGCTGTGACCCAGACTAAGTTCAGAGAGCAGTTGAAGAATGTGGGGAAATATCCCTTTATTCTGATTGTAAAATTCATTAAAGGATGAGAAGAAGCCGAGACTTTGCAGCCTGAGAGTTGACAGTTCCCTGGGCCTGATAATGTGGCCCCCCGCACAAAGATGGCGGCTCCGGGGCCCCGCACAAAGATGGCAGCTCTGGGGCCCCGCACAAAGATGGCGGCTCTGGGGATCCGCACAAAGATGGCGGATCCGGGGTCCAGCACAAAGATGGCGGCTCTGGGGCCCCGCACAAAGATTGCGGCTCTGGGGATCCGCACACGGATTGCGGCAGTCACTCTGGGTCTTTCCCTGGCGGCGGGAGGCGAGTGTCCGGATGGCGGGAGCAGTTGGAGTCCCGGTTACTGTGAGTGCGGGCGGCGAGGCGGAACAGCACGGCCCAGCCCAGCCCACAGGACCCCGCGCAGCCCAGCCTGGGGAGGAGATGGCCCGGCACAAGGAATTTATTAGTCATTATAAACCTTTAAAATCATTACACCACCTTACAGATCTTTTATAACCCTTTATAAATCATTATGACCATTATAATGCGTTTTCAATCATTGACACTTAATAAATCATTTGAATAACTAATTCTTGGGATGTGGGCGTCGCTGACAAGGCCAGCATTTATTGCCCATCCCTAATTGCCCTTGAGCAGGTGGTGGTGAGCCGCCTGAGACAAGCGAGTGTCTTGTGGGCCATTTCAGAGGCCAGGTAAGAGTTAACCACATTGCAGTGGGTCTGGAGTCACATTTCAACTAGACCAGGTAAGAGTGGCAGATTTCCTTCCCGAAAGGCCATAAGTGAACCATGTGGGTTTTTACGACAATCCGGTACTTTCATGGTCACCATTATTGACACAAGCTTTTCATTCCAGATTTGTTTAATTAATCAAATTTAAATTCCCGCAGCTGGAGGGATTTGAGCACATGTCTCTGGATCATTTGTACAGTCATCTGGTTTACTAGTCCAGCAACATAACCACTATGCTACCGTACCCTTCAAAAATATCACCGTTCTTTCATCGTTACTGGTTCAAAATGCTGAAATTCCTTCCACAACAGTATTGGGGGAGCACCATCACCACGCGGACTGCAGCGGCTCAAGATGAAGGCCCACCATTTTCTCATGGGTAACTAGGGATGGCCAAGTGTATCGGCCTTGACAGCGCCACCACTAGCCTGAGAACAAATACATAGAAATAATAAAATAGGATTAAAATCAATGATTTTATAATTCATTGATTGAAACCAGATGAGGCCTGTGATCAGAGCGGGGCGTCAAGTACGCTAAACAAATTGTCAACACCACTTGGATCTCCAATTCTATCGTTGTATGATTGATACTTGTCACACTTTCCCAATTTCCCAATCATTACAAAATGTGCTTGATAAATATCACATATTACCAAAATTGAAGCCCAGGGGATTAAAGTGGCAGTGACAACAGTCTGTCAGCAATCGGTCAACAATCGGTCTGTTACAGTGAGAGGTTTGGAATATGTAAGAGAGGATTAAAGTAAGGGTTATATCAGAGTGGTACAGAGAGGTGTGTGAGGTATATCAGTGTGTTACTGTAAGGGATGTGTGGGTATATCAGAGTGTTATAGTCAGGGGCGTGGGTTTACATCAGAGTGTTACAGTAAGGGGTGTGGGGTACATCAGAGTAATACAATGAGCGGTGTTGGGTTAATTAACAGTGTTACAGTGAGAGGTGTGGTGTATAACAGAGTGTTACAATCAGGGGTGTGGGTTTATATGAGTGTTTTACATTGAGGGGTGTTGGGTATATCTGAGTGTTACAGCGAGGGGTATGGAGTATATCATAGAGTATTACAGTGATGGGTGTGGGGTATATCACAGAGTGTTACAGTGAGGGGTATGGAGTATATCAGAGAGTGTTACAGTGAGGGGTCTGGTTTATATGAGAGTGTTATATTGAGGGGTGTGGGGTATATCAGATTATTACAGTGATGGGTGTGGGGTACATCAGACTATTGCAGTGAGGGGTGTGGGGTATATCAAATTGTTACAGCGAAGGGTGTGGGGTATATCAGAGTGTTAAAGGGAGGTGAGTTGGGTATATCGGTCTGTTGCAGTGAGAGGTTTGAAATATGTAAGAGGATTAAATTATGGGGTATATCAGAGTGTTAATGAGGTGTGTGAGGTATATCAGAGTGTTAAATTGAGGGGAGCGGCGTATATCAGAGTGTTACCATAAGGGGTGTGGGGTATATCGGTGTGTTACATGAAGGCATGTGCGGGGTATATCAGAGTGTTGTAGTCAGGGGAGTGGGTTTGCATCAGAGTGCTACAGTTACGGGTGTGGGGTACATCAGAGTAATGCAATGACCGGTGTTGGGCATATCTGAGTGTTACAGGGAGGGGTGTGGTGTATAACAGAGTGTTACAGTCAGGGGTCTGGGGTTATATCAGTGTGTTACATTGAGGGGTGTCGGGTATATCAGAGTGTTACAGCGAGGGAAATGGAGTATATCACAAAGTGTTACAGTGAGGGGCGTGGGGTGTTTCCAGAGGGATAGAATTGCAAAGCAGGGAGGTTATGTTAAACTTGTACTGACCCTGGGTTAGATCATACTTGGAGTACTGTGAAAAGCTCCGGTCTCCATATTATTATGAGGGGCCCAATGGCCTAAACCTGCACTTATTTCTTATGTTCTTAATATAGAGGCACTGGAGAAGGAGATTTGTAAGGATGATCCTAGAACTGGGAGGATATACTTATCAGGAAAGACTGAACAGGCTGGGTCTCTTTTCTCTTGAAGAAAGAGAATGCTGATGGATGACCGGATAGAGGTCGTTCAGATTATGAGAAGTTTATAAAGGGTGGTCGTGGAGAAAATGTTTCCACTTGTGGGAGTCCAAAACTGGAGATCATCAATATAAGATAGTCACTAATAAATCCAATGGAGAATTCAGGAGAAATTCTTCACCCAAAGAGAGGTGAGAATGTGGAACTCGCTACCACAGGGAGTAGTGGAGGCGGATAGTACAGATGCATTTAAGGAGAAGCTAGATAGACACATGAGGGAGAAAGGAATATAAGGTTATGCTAATAGAATTAGATGAAGAGGGGTGAGAGGAGGCTTGTGTGGGGAATAAACACCGGCACAAACCAATTGGGCAGAATAGGTCAGAGGCTGAGTAAATCTACCCCAACACTGCCCCATCAAACTCTCCCAGGACAGGCACAACACGACTTAGACACAGTGTAAATCTCCCTCAGCACTGTCCCATCAAACACTCCCAGGGCAGGTACAGCACAGGTTAGATACAGAGTAAAGCTCCCTCTACACTGTCCCATCAAAACACTCCCGGGGCAGGTACAGTACGGGTTAGATACAGAGTAAACCTCCCTCTACACTGTCCCATCAAACACTCCCAGGGCTGGTACAGCCCTGGTTAGATACAGAGTAAAGCTCCCTCTACACTGTCCCATCAAACACTCCCAGGGCAGGTACAGCACGGGTTAGATACAGAGTAAAGCTCCCTCTGCACTGTCCCATCAAACACGCCCGGGGCAGGTACAGCACTGGTTAGATACAGAGTAAAACGCTCTCTGCACTGTCCCATAAAACTCTCCCAGGGCAGGTACAGCAAGGATTAGAAACAGAATAAAGCTCCCTCTACCATGTCCCATCAAACAAACCCAGGGCAGTTTCAGCACAGGTTAGATACAAAGTAATTCTCACTCTACACTGTCCCATCAAACACTCCCAGGGCATGTTCAGAACATGTTTGACAGAGAGTAAAGCTCCCTCTAAACTGTCCCGCCAAACGCTCCCAGGGCAGGTGCAGCACGGGTTAGATACAGCGTAAAGCTCCCTCTACACTGTCCCATAAAAGGACCTCAGGGCAGGTTCAGTCCATGTTTGAAACTTAGAAAAATAGGAGCAGGAGTAGGCCATTCGGTCTTTCGAGCCTGCTCCGCCATTCAACGTGATCATGGCTGCTCCTCTATCTCTGTACCAAATTCCCAGTCTCTCCCCATACCCCTTGATGCCTTTTGTGTCTAGAAATCTATCTCCTTCTTAAATATATTCAGTGATTTGGACACCACAGCCTCTGTGGTAGAGAATTCCACAGGTTCACCACCCTCTGAGTGAAGATATTTCTCCTCAACTCAGTCCTAAATGTCCTACCCCGTATCCTGAGACTGTGACCCCTCGTTCTGGACACCCCATCGAGGGGAAACATCCTCCCTGCATCCAGTCTGTCCAGCACTGTCAGCATTTTATACCTTTCAATCAGATGCCCATTCCTTCTTCTAATCTCTAGTGAATGCAGGCCTAGTCGACCCAACCTCTCCTAAAACGACAGTCCTGACATCCCAGGAATCAGTCTGGTGAACCTTCGCTGCACTCCATCTATGGCAAGTATATCCTTTCTTAGGTAGGGAGACCAAAACAGCACACAGTACACCAGGTGTGGTCTCACCAAGGCCCTGTATAACTGTAGTAAGACATTCTTGCTCCTGTACACAAATCCTCTTGCAATGAACGCCAACATACTGTTTGATACAGAGTAAAGCTTCCTCTACACTGTTCCATCAAACCTGTCCAGGACAGGCACAACACGGGTTAGATACAGAGCAAAGATCTTTCTACACCGTCAAATCAAACTCTCCCAGGACAGGTACAGCACGGGTTAGATACAGAGTAAAGCTCCCTCTACAATGTCCCATCAAACACTCCCAGGACAGGTACAGCACGGGTTAGATACAGAGTAAAGCTCCCTCTACAATGTCCCATCAAACACTCCCAGGACAGGTACAGCACGATTTAGATACAGAATAAAGCACCCTTTACACTGTCCCATCAAACACTCCCAGTGCAGGTACAGCACGGTTTAGATACAGAGTAAAGCTCTCTCTACACTATTCCATCAAATCGCTCCCAGGACACGTATAACACGGGTTAGAAGCAGAGTAAAGTTCCCTCTTCACTGTCCCATGAGACACTCCCAGGACAGGTTGAGACCATGTTTGAGACTGGTAAAGCTGACTCTAGACTTTCCCCTCAAACTCTCCCAGGACAGGCACAACACGATTTAGCTACAGAATTAATCACCCTCTTCAATGTCCCATCAAACCCACCCAGGCCATTTTCAGCACAGGTTAGATACAGAGTAAATCTCACTCTACACTGTCTCATCAAACACTCCCACAGGAGGTTCAGAATATGTTTGACACAGTGTAAAGTTCCCTCTACACTGTCCCATTAAACTCTCACAGGGCAGGTACAGCACAGGTAAGATACAGAGTAAAGTTCATCTCTGCATTGTCCCAACTAACACTCCCCTGGCAGGTTCAGACCATGTTTGATACAGTTTAGAGCTTCCTCGACACTGTCCCATCAAACCCGTCCAGGGCAGGAACAGCACTGGTTAGATACAGCACTGGTTAGATACAGAGTAAATCTCCCTCTACATTGTCCCATCCAACACTCCCAGGGCAGGTTCAAGCAATGATTGGTAAAGAGTAAAGCTCTCACTACACTGTCCCATCAAACACTCCCAGGGCAGGTACAGCATGTGTTAGATACAGAGTGAAGCTCCCTCTAAACTGTCTCATCAAACTCTCCCAGGGCAGGAACAGCATGGGTTAGATACAGAGTAAAGCTCCCTCGACACTGTCCCATCAAACACCCCCAGGGCAGGTACAGCACGGTTAAGATACAGAGTAAAGCTCCCTTTACACTCTCCCATCAAACCCGTCCAGGACAGGCAGAACACGAGTTAGACAGAGAGAGTAAAGCTGCGTCAACACTGTCCAATTTAACACTCCCAGGGCAGCTACAGCATGGGTTAGATACAGAGTAAAGCTCCCTCTACACTGTCCCATCAAACAACCCCAGGGTAGGGACAGCACAGGTTAGATACAGAGTAAAGCTCCCTCTACACTGTCCCATCAAACACTCCCATGGCAGGTTCAGACCACGTTGGATACAGAGTAAAGATCCCTCTACACTGTCCCATCAAACACTGCCTGGGCAGGTTCAGAACAGGTTAGATAGAGTAAACCTCCCTCTGAACTGTCCCAGCAAACCACTCCCAGGGCAGGTTCAGACCACGTTTGATAGAGTAAAGCTCTCTCTACACTGTCCCATTAAACCCATCCAGGACATGCAGAACACCAGTAAGACAGATTAAAACTCCCTCGACACTATCCCATCAAACTCTCCCAGAGCAGGTACAGCATGTGTTAGATACAGACTAAAGCTGCCTCTACACTGTCCCATCAAACCCTTCCAAGACAGGCACAACACGAGTTAGACACAAAGTAAAGTTGCATCAACACTGGCCCATCAAACACTCCCAAAGCAGGTGCAGAATGGATTAGATACAGATTAAAGATCCGTTTACACTGTCCCATCAAACTCTCCCAGGGCAGGTAAAGCACGGGTTAGATACAGAGTGAACCTCCCTCTACAATGTAACATCAAACACTCTCAGGGCAGGTACAGCACGGGTTAGATACAGAGAAAAACTCTCTCTACACTGTCCCACCTAAAAAACCCAGGGCAGGTTCAGACAATGTTTGGTCCAGAGTAAAGCTCTGAAATGAATATTTTGCATCTGTGTTCACTATGGAGAAGGACGATGGAGGCATAGAAATCAGGCAGGGGATTGTGATATACTTGAACAAATTAGTATTGAGAGGGAAGAGGTACTAGCGGTTTTAGCGGGCTTAAACGTGGATAAATCCCCAGGCCCTGACGGGGTGTATCCCAGGCTGCTGTGTGAGGCAAGGGAGGAGACTGCAGGGGCTCGGACACAAATTTTCAGAACCTCTCTGATCACAGGGGAGGTGCCAGAGGACTGGAGAACAGCTAACGTAGTACCATTGTTCAAGAAGGGTAGTAGGGATAAACCAGGGAATTACAGGCCAGTGAGCCTAACATCAGTGATAGGGAAATTATTGGAAAAAATTCTGAGGGACAGAATTAGTCTCCACTTGGAGAGGCAAGGATTAATCAGGGATAGTCAGCATAGCTTTTATCAGGGGGAGATCATATCGAACAAATTTGATTGAATTTTTTGAGGGGGTGACTAGGTGTGTGGATGAGGATAGTGCAGTTGATGTCATCTACATGGTCTTCAGTAAGGCTTTTGATAAAGTCCCACATGGGAGACTGGTCAAGAAGGTAAGAGCCCATGGGATCCAGGGCAATTTGGCACATTATATTCAAAATTGGCTGAGTGTCAGGAGGCAGATGGTGATGGTCGAAGGTTGTTTTTGTGACTGGAAGCCTGTGTCCAGTGGTATACCGCAGGGATCGGTGCTGGGTCCTTTGCTGTTTGTAGTGTACATTAATGATTTAGATATGAATGTAAGTTCGCAGATGACACGAAAATTGGTGGAGCGGTAAATAGCGAGGAGGGAAGCCTCAGACTACAGGACGACATAGGCGGGATGGTTAGATGGGCAGAACAGTGGCAAATGGAATTTAACCCTGAAAAGTGTGAGGTGATGCATTTTGGGAGGACAAACAAGGCAAGGGAATACACAATGAATGGTAGGACCCTAGGAAGGACAGAGGATCAGAGGGCCCTTGGCGTGCATGTACATAGATCCCTGAAGGCAGCAGGACAGGTAGATAAGGTGGTTAAAAAGGCATATTGGATACTTGCCTTCATTAGCCGAGGCATAGTATATAAGAGCAGGGAGGTTATGATGGAGCTGTATAAAACGTTGGTTAGGCCACAGCTGGAATACTGTGTGCAGTTCTGGTCACCACAGTATAGGAGGGATGTGATTGCATTGGAGAGGGTGCAGAGGAGATTCACCAGGATGTTACCTGGGCTGGAGCGTTTCAGCAGTGAAGAGAGACTGGACAGGATGGGGTTGTTTTCCTTAGAGCAGAGAAGGCTGAGGGGGGAACTGATTGAGGTGTACAAAATTATGAGGGGCATAGCTAGGGTGGTAAAAAGGATATTCTTCCCTTCGTAGAGGGGTCAATAACCAGGCGGCAAAGTTTCAAGGTAAGGAGCAGGAGGTTCAGAGTGGATTTGAGGCAAAACTTTTTCATCCAGAGGGTGGTTGAAATCTGGAGCTCATTCCCTTAAAGGGTGGTAGAGGCAGGAACGCTCACAACATTCAAATCACTCCCACGACAGGTACAGCACGGGTTAGATACAGATTAAAGCTCCCTCTACAATGTCCCATCAAACCCTCTCAGGGCAGGTGCAGCACGGGTTATATAGAGTAAAGCTCTCTCTGCACTGTCGCATCAAACATTCCCACTGCAGGTACAGCACAGGTTAGACACAGAGTAAAGAACCCTCTACAATGTCCCATCAAATGCTCCCAGGGCAGGTACAGCTTGTATTAGATGCAGAGTAAAGCTGCCTCTGCACTGTCCCATTAAACACTCCCAGGGCAGGTTCAGACCACGTTTGATACAATGTAAAGCTGCTTCTACACTGTCCCATCAAACACTCCCAGGGAAGGTAAAGCACGGGTTAGATAAAGAGTAAAGCTCCCTCTACAATGTCCCATTAAACATTCCTAGGGCAGGTAGATCAGTAGTTGGGAAAATGCAGGAATCTATTATAAAGGATGCAATAACTGGGCACTTAGAAACTAATAGTAAGATTGGGCAGAGTCAACATGGATTTATGAAAGGGAAATCCTGTTTGACAAACATTTTGGAGTTCTTTGAGGATGTAACTAGTGGAGTAGACAAAGGGGAACCGGTAGAAGTGGTGTATCTGGATTTTCATAAGACCTTCGAAAAGGTCCCACGCAAAAGGTTGGTGAACAAAATGAGGGCACATTGAATTGGGGGTAATATACTAGCATGGTTTGAGAATTGGTTAACAGACAGAAAAAAAAGAGTAGGGAAAAACGGGTCTTTTTCAGGATGGCAGGCTGCGACTAGTGGTGTATCGCAAGAATCGGTGCTTGGGCCCAAGCTATTCACAATCTATACCAGGGATTTTGGATGAGGGGACTAAATGTAACATTTCCAAATTTGCTGATGACACAAAGCTATGTGGCAGTGTCAGTTGTGAAGAAGATGTGAAGAGATTTCAAGGGGATCTCAAAGGGCTCAGTGAGGGGCGTGAACATGGCAGATGGAACATAGTGTCGATAAATGTGAAGTTATCCAGTTTGGTAGACAAAACAGAAAGGCAGAGTATTTCCTAAATGGTGAAAGATTGGGGAACGCAGATGCACAAAGGGACCTGGGTGTCCTTGTACATGAGTCATTGAAAGTGAATGTGCAGAGTAAAGCTTCCTCTAAACTGCCCCATCAAACACTCCCAGGGCAGGTTCAGACCACGTTTGATACAGAGTAATGCTCCCTCTACACTGTCCCATCAAACTTTCCCAGGGCAGGTACAGCGGGAGTTAGAAACAGAGCAAAGCTCCGTCTGCACTATCCCATCAAACACTTCCAGGACACATTCAGACAAGGTGTGATACAGAGTAAAACTCCCTTTACAATGTCCCATCAAACCCGTCCAGGACAGGGAGAACAAGAGTTAGACAGAGTAAAGCTCCCTCTATACTGTCCCATCAACACTCGCAGGGCAGGTGCAGCATGGATTAGATACAGATTAAAGCTTCCTCTACTCTGTCCCATCAAACGCTCCCAGGGCAGGTGCAGTACACGTTAGATACAGCATAAAGCTCCCTCACTAGGAGACACACCGCGGGCCACACTCACTGGAAGTAGACGCACCGCGTGACACACTCACTGGAAGTAGACGCACCGCGTGACACACTCACTGGAAGGAGACACACCGCGGGACACACTCACTGGAAGGAGACACACCGCGGGACACACTCACTGGAAGGAGACACACGATGAGAAGGGCGGGGCCCGGGGGCGAGGTCGATGCCCAGGAATGGCGCAGCGGGGTCGGGAGGACCACACTGCAGCCTATGAATCCCAGGCAGAGAGGACCTGCGGGAAGAGGGAGGAGGACAGTAGGAGTGGGTTTGTGTGTGTGTGCTCGGCCGATGTAGCAGAGCCTGGTCTCCAATCGTCTTGGATCCCCTTGCCATTGGACCAAGACCTTGCTCTGTCAAGCCTATGTGGTAGCTGGTGTGCAATGGCCACCCCACGTTAAAAGAATTCACGCACAGTATCTTCGACCCTTTAAAATGAAGTTCGGGACCTGGAACATCAGGACCCTCATGGACAAGCCCAACAGCGACAGACCGGAACGTCTTTGTGCTATCGTTGCCCGGGAGCTCAGACGTTTCGACATAGACATCACCGCCCTAAGCGAGACCCAGTGGCCAGAGGAAGGCCAGCTCAAGGAGCAAGGCTGTGGTTACACCTTCTTCTTGAAAGGCAAACCTGAAGAAGAACGCCGCCTCCATGGGGTAGGTGTCGCCATAAAAAATGGGCTAGTTAAACGTCTCAGAGACTCCCCTTGTGGAATAAACGAACGCCTCATCACTCATGGCTCAACCTAGCCCGGAACCAGTGCGCTACGGTCATCAGTGCATACGCCCCAACACTGGAAGCCACAGACAAGACCAAAGACGAATTCTACTCCAGCCTCGAACAATCCCTGTCCTGAGTCCCAATGGGCGACAAGTTGATCCCCCTTGGCGACTTCAACACCAGAGGTGGAAAGGACACAGACCTCTGGGGAGGTGTGATCGGCAGAGAGGGGGTAGGGAAAGCCAACTCCAATGGTACCCTCCTCCTCACGAAATGCTAAGAACATGGCCTTGTCATAACCAACACATTGTTCCGTCATAGAGCTAAGTACAAGGCTTCATGGCAACACCCTCGCTCCAAGCACTGGTATCTGTTGGACTACGTCATCGCCCGAGCGAGGGACCGCAAGGACGTCCGCATCACCTGTGCCATGACAGGAGCTGACGACTGCTGGACAGCCCACTGCCTAATCAGCTCTGTCATCTCCATCAATGTAGCCCCAAAACAGCGGCGGCAACAGATGCAATGCCGCAGGAAAATCAACGCTGGAGCACTCAAAGACCCTGCTAAGAAAGCCCTATTCAGCCTGCGCCTCACAACCACCCTGACGACTCCCAGTGATTCAGAGACACAGAGTGTCCACGGCGCCTGGTCTGCACTCAAGGCCTCCAAAATCAGAACCTGCGAAGAGACGCTCGGTCACTCGACCAGGAAAAATCAAGACTGGTTCAAGAAGAACGACCAGGAGATCCAGGAGCTAATAAGTCGCAAGGGCAAGGCATTGCTGATCTGGAAACAGTAACAGAACTCGAGAGTCAGAAAGCAGCTCCACAGACATTGAAGGCCGAGGTCCAACAAAAACCTCGCGACCTAAGAACAGATGGTGGATGGAGAAAGCGCAGGAGATCCAGCAGCTAGCCGACAACCACGACGGGCGTGGATTCTTTAGCGCATTCAAGACCACCTACTGCCCAAGCACCCATGGTCCTACCCCACTGCGGGCTAAGAATGGAGAGGTACTCATCAAGGACAGAGAGGCAGACAGTGCCCGCAGGAAGGAGTACTTCGAAGATCTCCTTAACCGAAACTCTGTCTTCGATGCGAGTGTCCTCAACTCCATCCCGCAGCATGCTACGCGCAACCACCTCAGCACAACCTCAGTCCGGCATGAGGTTGAAAAGGCCATCCGACAACTGAAGAACAACAAGGCCTCAGGAGCAGATGGAATCCCCGCGGAGGCGCTAAAACATGGTGAAGAAGTACTATTGGTGCGAATGCATGAACTCATTTCTCTTATTTGGAAGGAGGAGAGCATGCCAGGGGATCTCAGAGACGCCGTAATCGTGACCATCTTCAAGAAAGGTGACAAGTCTGATTGTGGTAATTACAGAGCAGTCTCCCTGCTGTCTGCCACAGGGAAAGTCATCGCAAGAATCCTCCTCAATCGCCTTCTCCCAGTGGCTGAAGAGCTCCTCCCAGAGTCGCAATGCGGATTACGCCCACTAAGGGGCACAATGAACATGATCTTCACCGCGCGTCAACTACAAGAGAAATGCAGGGAACAGCACCAACAGCTGTACATGGTCTTCTTTGACGTCATGAAGGCCTTCAACACCATCAACTGAGAGGGATTATGGAGTATCCTCCTCAAATTCAGCTGCCCTCAAAACTTTGTCACCATCCTCCGCCTGCTTCACGACGACATTCAAGCTGTAATCCTGACAAACAGATCCACCAGAGACCCAATTCATGTACGGACCGGGGTTAAGCAAGGCTGTGTCATCGCAACAACGCTCTTCTCGTTCTTCCTGGCTGCAATGCTCCATCTCACCCTCAGTAAGCTCCGCGCCGGAGTGGAGCTAATCTACAGAACAAATGGGAAACTGTTCAAACTCCATCGCCTCCAGTCCACATCCAAGGTCGTTCCATCCTCTGTCATCGAATTACAGTATGCAGACGACGCCTGCATCTGTGCTGACATCGTCCGCATGCCCGATAAGAGACTTCCAAAATTAGCGCTCTACTCGGAGCTCTGGCACGGCAAGAGAGCCCCAGGTGGGCAGAGGAAACGCTTCAAGGACACTCACAAAGCCTTCTTGAAAAAGTGCAACATCCCCAGCGACACCTGGGAATCCCCAGCCCAAGACAGCACAAAGTGGAGGAAAAGCATCCGGGAAGGCGTCGAATACTTCGAGACTCTTCGCCGGGAGCAAGCGGACAACAAGCGCAAACAGCGTAAGGAGCGCACGTCAACCAAAGCACCCCACACACCCGTCCCTTCAACCACCGTCTGCCCCACCTGTAACAGATACTGTAGGTCCCGCATTGGACTCATCAGTCACCTGAGAACTAATTTTTAGTGTGGAAGCAAGTCATCCTCGTTTGCGAGGGCATGCCGAAGAAGACGGTGTGACGCCATCTGTGGAGTCCCTTTAAGTACAGGCCCACTCTGTGACTCCATCTGTGTGAGTGTGCGATCCATTCTGTTTCTGTCAGTCTCTGGTGCGGTGGGATCCCAAAGCTCTCATCAAATACCTCCAGGGCAGGTACAGTGGGTTAGATACAAAGTAAAGCTCCCTCTACACTGCCCACCAAACAGTACCAGGCCAGGTACAGCACGGGATAGATACAAAGTAAAGCTCCCTCTACACTGCCCACCAAACATTCCCAGGGCAGGTACAGCACGGGTTAGATACAGAGTAAAGTTCCCTCTGCACTGTCCCATCAAACACTCCCAGGGCAGGTACAGCACGGGTTAGATACAGAGTAAAGCTCCCTCTACACTGCCCCACCAAACATTCCCAGGGCAGGTACAGCACGGATTAGATACAGAGTAAAGTGCCCTCCAATTTGTGATCATCAACACAACCAACTCTGATACATCATGTGTTCAATGCAGCGTACAGTTCCCTTGACACTACCCAATGAAGCACAACCAGCTCAGGTACAGCATGGGGTCAATACAGAATAAAGTTCCCTCTACATGTAAGTGTCTAACACTCCCGGGTGAGGTACGGGCAAGGTTTATCTACGAGTTAAGCTCCGCTCAACTTGCCGCATCAAAGGCCGAGCCTGATGGCAGATGTTGAACAGCTCCCAATATCTGGTTAGACTCTCACCTCGGCAAAATCCTGGACTGATGGGATTCTCAGTAACGTTCCTCACCTTTCCAATCATTGTTGAAGCTTCCCGTTTTATCCCGTCTCCGACGCGGGGGGTCTCGATCCCACCAGATCTGCTCTGTGAAACCAGCGACATTTCTCCAGTCCCAGTCAGTGAGGCGATGATTCGACTTCTCTCTCTCCACCTTCCTGAGATATTGCTCACTCCCAGAGACTGTCAATAGAAAAATGATTCATATTAATCCCAGATCCAGTACCTGGAATACTGTGGGGCTGTTTTTGTGACTGGGATTGTATCTAATTTCATTATATTTGCAATGAATGTGTATTTGAATTACTTACATTATTAAATTGTTCCTTTCAGCCCTTTGCTCCGTTTATTGGGACTAAACTCACTGCCAGAGTCAGCTGTCACTCCAGCTCCTCCCACACTGACATCGCACTGATGGGCCGTAACCAGGGGCGGGGCCCTGTTTCCAAGTGACATCATACAGGAGCAGGGAGCCAATCAATCAAAGAGCAGCCTGGAAAAATGTTAAAGCGGCCAAGCCCCTCCCAATCCCCCCGGGACAGGTACATAACGAACATACGGATTAGGAGCAGGAGTCGGCCATTCGGTCCCTCAAGCCTGTTCCGCCATTCAATAAGATCATGGCTGATCGGATTACTCCACATTCCCATCCAACCCCCGATAACCTTTCACCCCCTTGCTTATCAAGAATCTATCTACGTCCGCCTTAAAAATATTCAAAGACTCTGCTTCCACCGCCCTCTGAGGAAGAGAGTTCCAAAGACTCACGACCTTCAGATAAAAAACATTCTCCTCATCTCTGTCTAAAATGGGCGCTCCATTATTTTTAAACAGTGACCCCTCATTCTAGATTCTCCCACAAGAGGAAACATCCTCTCCGCATCCACCCTGTCAAGACCCCTCAGGATCTTATAGGTTTCAATCAAGTCACCTCTTACTCTTCTAAACTCCAGTGGATACAAGCCTAGCCTGCCCAACCTTTCCTCATAAGACAACCCGCCCATTCCAGGTATTAGTCTAGTAAACCTTCTCTGAACTGCTTCCAACGCATTTACATCCTTCCTTAGATAAGGAGACCAATACTGTACTCAGTACTCCAGATGTGGTCTCACCAATGCCCTCTATAACTGAAGCATAAACTCCTTACTTTTGTATTCAATTCCCCTCGCAATAAACGTTAACATTCTATTCGCTGTCCTAATTACTCGCAGTACCTGCATACTAACCTTTTGTGATTCATGCACTAGGACACCCAGAACCCTCTGCATCTCAAAGCTCTGCAATCTCTCACTATTTAGATAATATGCTTATTTTTTATTTTTCCTGCCAAAATGCACAATTGCACATTTTCACAAATTATACTCTGTTTGCCAGATCTTTGCCCAGTCACTTAACCTATTCAGATACCTTTGTAGCCACCATATGTCCTCTTCACAATTTACTTTCCTACCTATCTTTTTGTCATAAGCAAATTTAGCAACCATACCTTCGGTCCCTTCATCCAAGACATTTATATAAATTGTAAAAAGTTGAGGCCCCAGCATTATCCCTGTGGCACACTACACTTTACATTTGCTAAGCAGAAAATGACCCATTTATGCCTACACTCTGTTTCCGGTTAGCTAGCCAATCTTCTATCCATGCCAATATGTTACCCCCTACACCATGAGCTTTTATTTTCCGAAATAACCTTTGATGTGGCACCTTATCAAATGCCTTCTGGAATTCTAAGTACAGTACATCCACCGGTTCCCCTTTATCCACAGCACATGTTACTTCCTCAAAGAACTCCAATAAATTGGTTAAACATGATTTCCCTTTCACAAAACCATGCTGACTCTGCCTGATTACCTTGAACTTTTACAAGTGCCCTGCTATAACGTCTTTAATAATAGTTTCTAGCATCTTCCCTAAGACAGGTGTTAAGCTAACTGGCCTGTAGTTTCCTGCTTTCTGTCTCCCTCCCTTTTTGAATAAAGGAGTTACAATCGCTATTTTCTAATCTAATGGAACCTTCCCCGAATCTAGGGAATTTTGGAAAATTAAAACCAACGCATCAACTATCTCACTAGCTACTTCTTTTAAGACCCTAGGATGAAGTCCATCAGGACTCGGGGACTTGTCAGACCGCATCTCCAACAATTTCCTCATTACTACTTCCCTGGTGATTGTAATTTTCCTGACTTCCTCCCTCCCTTCCATTTCCTGATTTACAGCTGTTTCTGGAATGTTACTTGTATCCTCTATAGTGAAGACCGATGCAAAATACCTGTTCAATTCAACTGCCATCTCCTTATTTTCCATTATTAATTCCCCAGACTCACTTTTTATAGCACCAACGCTCCCTTTGTGAACTCTTTTCTTTTTAGAATATCGATAGAAACTCTTACTATCTGTTTTTATATTTCTAGCTAGCTTTCTCTCGTACTCTAATTTTTCTCTCCTTATTAATCTTTTAGTAATTCGTTGCTGTTTGTTTATATTCTGTCCAATCTTCTGACCTGCCACCCATCTTTGCACAATTATATGCTTTATCTTTAAGTTTGATACTATCTTTAACTTTTTTAGTTAACCACGGATGGTGGGTCCTCCCCTTGGTATTTTCCTTTCTCGTTGGAATGGATCTATTCTGTGTATTCTGCAATATCCCATTAAATGTCTGCCACTGCAGCTCTATTGACCTATCGCTTACTCTAGTTTGCCAGTTCACTTTAGCTAGCTCTGCTATCATGCCCTCATAATTGCCCTTATTTAAGTTAAAAAAACTAGTCTTGGACCAACTCTTCTCTCCCTCAAACTGAATGTAACATTCAATCATATTATGATCGCTGCGACCTAGGGGCACCTTCACTATGTGGTCATTAATTAATCTTATCTTGTTTCACAATACCAGGTCTACTATAGCCTGCTCTCTGGTTGGCTGCAGAACGTGTTCTAAGAAACTGTCCCAAAAACATTCTATGAACTCATCTAGGCTACCTTTGCCCATCTGATTTTTCCATCTATATGTAGATTAAAATCCCCCATGATTATTGCCGTACCTTTCTGACAAGCTCCCATTATTTCTTCCTTGATACTCCATCCTAACGTGTGGTTACTGTTAGGGGGCCTGTACATCACTTCCACAAGTGACTTCTTGCCTTCATCATTTCTCATCTCTACCCAAACCGCTTCTACATCCTGGTTTCCTGAACTTAAGTCATCCCTCTATTGCGCTAATACCATTATTAATTTACAGAGCCACCCCTCCACTTTTTCCTAAATATCATGTACCCTTCAATATTCAGGTCCCAATGTTTGTCATCCTGCAACCATGTCTCTGTAATGGCTATCAGATTGTACTTATTTAATTCTATTTGCGCCATCAGTTCATCTGTTTTGTTTCGAATGCTACGTGCATTCAGATACAGAGCCTTTAGTTTTGTCCTTTTGTAATTTTTGTAACCTTTTGCCTTTCTGTTGATTTACTCTTAGATTTGTACTCTCTGTCCCTTCCCGTCACGGTATGTTTATCATTTCCCATATTAATACCTTTCTCGCTTGTCTTGTTTCTACTCTTTGAATTACCACATCTTCCCAGATGTGATCCCTGGCCCCCAATATTTAGTTGAAAGCCCTCTCTACCGCCCTAGTTATATGACTCGCCAGAACACTGGTCCCAGCACGGTTCAGGTGAAGACCAACCCAACGGTACAGATCCCACTTTCTCCAGTACTGGTGCTAGTGCCCCAGGAAGCGAAACCAATTTCTCCCATACCAGTCTTTGAGCTACGCATTCATCTCTCTAATTTGATGGAACAGGGTAGAGGGAACTTTACTCTGTATCTAAACCGTGCTGTATCTGCCCTGGGAGTGTTTGATGGGTCTTTGTAGAGGAAGCTTTACTCTGTATCTAACCCGTGCTGTACCTGCTTTGGGAGTGTTTGATGGGTCTTTGTAGAGGGAGCTTTACTCTGTATCTCAGCCAGGCTGTATCTTCCTGGGAATATTTGAAGGGACAGTGTAGAGGAAGCTTTACTTTGCATCAATCCCTGTGCTGTACCTGCCCTGGGAGTGTTCGATAGGTCTTTGTAGAGGGAGCTTTATTCTCTACCTAACCCGTGCACTACCTGCCCTGCGAGTATTTAATGCGACAGTGATGAGGGAGCTTTACTCTTTCAAAACAGTGCTGTACCTGCTCTGGGAGTGTTTGATGGGACGGTGTAGAGGCAGCTTTACTCTGTATCTAACCCGTGCTGTACCTGCCCTGGGAATATTTGATGGGTCTTTGTAGAGGAAGCTTTACTCTGTATCTAACCCGTGCTGTACATGCCCTGGGAGTGTTTGATGGGTCTTTGTAGAGGGAGCTTTACTCTGTGTCTAACCCGTGCTGCACCTGCCCTGGGAATATTTGAAGGGTCTTTGTAGAGGGAGCTTTTCTCTGTATCTAACCCAGGCTGTGATGAGAGAGCTTTACTCTTTCAAAACAGTGCTGTACCTGCCCTGGGAGTGTTTGATGGGAAAGTGTAGAGGGAGCTTTACTCTGTATCTAACCCGTGCTGTCTCTGCCCTTGGAATGTTTGATGGGACAGTGCAGTGGGAGCTTTACTCTGTATCTAACCCGTGCTGTACCTGCCCCGGGATTGTTTGATGGGACAGTGTAGAGGGAGCTTTACTCTGTATCTAACCCGTGCTGTACCTGCCCTGGGAGTGTTTGATGGGACAGTGTAGAGGGAGCTTTACTCTGTATCTAACCCCGTGCTGTACCTGCCATGGGGCTGTTTGATGGGACAGTGTAGAGGGAGCTTCACTCTGTATCTAACCGGTGCTGTACCTGCCCTGGCAGTTTTTGATAGGACAGTGTAAAGGGAGCTTTACTCTGCACCTAATCCATGCACTACTTGCCCTGCGAGTGTTTGATGGGACAGTGTAGAGGGAGCTTTATTCTATATCTAACCATTGCAGTACCTGCCCTGGGAGTGTATGATGCGATTCTGTAGAGTGATCTTTACTCTGCATCTTACCTGTGCTGTACCTGTCCTGGGAGTGTTTGATGGGACAGTGTAGAGGGAACTTTACACTGTACCTAACCCGTGCTGTACCTGCACTGCGAGTGTTCGATGGGGCAGTGTAGAGGGAGCTTTCCTCTGTATCTATCCCGTGCACTTCCTGCCCTGCGAGTGTTTGATGGGATAGTGTAGAGGGAGCTTTACTCTGTATCTAACCCGTGCTGTACCTGCCCTGGGAATATTTGATGGGTCTTTGTAGAGGAAGCTTTACTCTGTATCTAACCCGTGCTGTACATGCCCTGGGAGTGTTTGATGGGTCTTTGTAGAGGGAGCTTTACTCTGTGTCTAACCCGTGCTGCACCTGCCCTGGGAATATTTGAAGGGTCTTTGTAGAGGGAGCTTTTCTCTGTATCTAACCCAGGCTGTATCTTCCTGGGAATATTTGAAGGGACAGTGTAGAGGAAGCTTTACTTTGCATCAATCCCTGTGCTGTACCTGCCCTGGAAGTGTTCGATAGGTCTTTGTAGAGGGAGCTTTACTATGTACCTAACCCGTGCACTACATGCCCTGCGAGTATTTAATGCGGCAGTGATGAGGGAGCTTTACTCTGTATCCAACCCGTGCTGTACCTGTCCTGGGAGTGTTTGATGGGACAGTGTAGAGGGAGCTTTACTCTGTATCTAACCGGTGCTGTACCTGCCCTGGCAGTTTTTGATGGGATAGTGTAGAGGGAGCTTTACTCTGCACCTAATCCATGCACTACTTGCCCTGCGAGTGTTTGATGGGACAGTGTAGAGGGAGCTTTATTCTATATCTAACCATTGCAGTACCTGCCCTGGGAGCGTATGATGCGATTCTGTAGAGTGATCTTTACTCTGCATCTTACCTGTGCTGTACCTGTCCTGGGAGTGTTTGATGGGACAGTGTATAGGTAGCTTTACTCTGTAACTAACCTGTGCTGCACCTGTCCTGGGAGTGTTTGATGCAACAGTGTGGATGGAGCTTCATTCCATATCTAATCCGTGCTGTACCTGACCTGGGAGTGTTCGATGTGATAGTGTACAGGGAGCTATAGCCAGTATCTAACACGGGCTGTACATGCCTGGGAATATTTGATGGGACAGTGTAGAGGAAGCTTTACTCTGCATCCAACCCAGTGCTGTACCTGCCCTGCGAGTGTTTGATGGCACAGTGTAGCGGGAGCTTTACTCTGTATCTAACCCATGCACTAACTGCCCTGCGAGTGTTTGATGGGACAGTGCAGTGGGAGCTTTACTCTATATCGAACCATTGCTGTACCTGCCCTGGAAATGTTTGATGGGACAGTGTAGAGGGATCTTTCATCTGTATCTAAACCGTACTGTTCCTGCCCTGGGAGTGTTTCATGGGACAGTGTAGAGGGAGCTTTGTTCTGCATCTAACTAGTGCTGTAGCTGCCTGGGAATCCTTGTTGCAACAGTGTAGAGAGAGCTTTACTCTGTATTTAAACCTTGCTGTACCTGCCCTGGGAGTGTTTGATGGGATTGTGTAGAGGGAGCTTTACTCTGTATCTAAACCTTGCTGTTCGTGCACTGGGAGTGCTTGACGGGCAGTGTATTGTGCGCTTTACTCTGTATCTATCCCATGCTGTACCTAACCTGCGAGTGTTTGATAGGACAGTGCAGAGGGATCTTTACTAAGTATCTAACAAATGCTGTACCTGCACTGAGACTGTTTGATGGGACAGTGTAGCGGGAGCTTTACTCTGTACCTAACCCATGCACTAACTGCCCTGCGAGTGTTTGATGGGACAGTGTAGCGAGAGCTTTACTCTGTATCTAACCCGTGCTGTACCTGCCCTGGAAATGTTTGATGGGACAGAGTAGAGGGATCTTTAATCTGTATCTAAACCGTACTGTTCCTGCCCTGGGAGTGTTTGATGGGACAGTGTAGAGGGAGCTTTATTCTGCATCTAACTAGTGCTGTAGCTGCCTGGGAATCCTTGTTGCAACAGTGTAGAGAGAGCTTTACTCTGTATTTAAACTTAGCTGTACCTGCACTGGGACTGTTTGATGGGGCAGTGTAGTGGGAGCCTTATAACTCTTTATAACATTAGAATCCTTAATAAGCATTTACAAAAGGTGTATAACGGGTTATTAAGGATTATAATGATTTATAAAGGATCATGTCCCTTTATCATATTTTGCATCACTTTGTACCCCATTCAAAAACCTTTATAATCCTTTGTCAATCATTATAACACTTTATAAGCCTTTGTCAATCACTACAAGCCTTTATATTACTTAACAATTCATCATAACACTTTATATTCTATTATCAACCTTTATATATTATAATACCTGATATTCTTTTATAATAATTTATAACCCAGCATAATCCTTTATAACCCTTTATAAAGCGTCAGGATACAGCGTAGGGATAATGGGTAGGTACTCAAATTGGCAGGATGTGACTCCAGGTGTCCAGCAGGGCTGTGTTTTGGGGCCTCAGCTATTCACAATATTTATTAATGACTTCGGTGATGTCATAGAAAGTCATATACCCAAATGTGCCGATGACACAAAGATAGGCAGCATTGTAAGCAGTGTAGGTGAAACCATAAAATTACAAAGGGATATTGACAGATTAAGGGAACGGGCAAAACTATGGCAAATGGATTTCAATGTAAGCAAATGTGAGTTCAATCACTTTGGACCCGAAAATGATAGAACAGGTTACTTTCTAAATGGTGAAAAGCTAAAAAGAGTGGATGTCCAAAGAGACTTGGGGGATCCAGGTACATAGATCATTAAAATGTCATGGACAGGTACAGAAAATAATCAAAAAGACTCATGGAAAGCTGGTCTTTATATCTAAAGGACGAGATTACAAGGGGGTAGAAGTTATTCTGCAGCTATACAAAACCCTGGTTAGACCACACCTGGAGCACTGTGAGCAGTTCTGGGCACCACATCTTAGGAAGAATATATTGGCCTTGGAGGGAGTGCAGCGCAGGTTTACCAGAATGATACACAGACTTCAAGGGTTAAGTTACAAGGAGAGATTACACAAATTAGGGTACTATTCCCTAGAATTTAGAAGGTTAAGGGGTGATCTGAGCGAAGTTTTCAGGATATTAAGGGGAACAGATAGAGTAGATAGCGAGAAACTATTTCCATTGGTGGGGATACTAGGACTGGAGGCACAGTCTAAGAATTAGAGGCAGTCCTTTCAGGAGTGAAATTAGGAAACACTTCGACACACAATGTGGTAGAAATTTGGAACTCTCTTCCACAAACGGAAGTGGATGCTAGATAAATTGTTAATTTTAAATCGGAGATTTATTGCTTTTTGTTAACCAAAGGTATGAAGGGATATGGGCCAAAGGTGGGTTTATGGAGTTAGATAGCAGATCAGTCAATGATCGCATTGAATGGGGCAACAGGCTCGAGGGGCTAAATGGCCGACTCCTCTTCCTATGTTCCTCAGTGTAGGATCCGTTGACTTGTTAGCCCTCCCCAAATGCATTACCTCACACTTCTTCGGATTGAATTCCATTTGCCACAATCTTCCTGCATGTAGCATGAGTTATACACAGAGTAAAGCTCCCTCTACACTGTCCAATCAAACAGTCCAAGGGCAGGTATAGCACCGGTTAGATCGAGAGATACAGAGTAAAGCTCCCTTTACACTGCCCAATCAAATAATCCAAGGGCAGGTATAGCACGGGTGAGATAGAGAGTTACAGATTAAAGCTCCCTTTACACTGCCCAATCAAATAGTCCAAGGGCATGTATAGCACCGGTTAGATAGAGAGATACAGAGTAAAGCTCCCTTTACACTGCCCAATCAAATAGTCCAAGGGCAGGTACAGTACGGGTTGGAGAGAGAGATGCAGAGTAAAGCTCCCTCTACACTGCCCAATCAAACAGTCCAAGGGCAGGTACAGCACGGGTTAGAGAGAGAGATACAGACTAAACCTTCCTCTGCACTTTCCACTCAAACACTCGCAGAGCAGGTACAGCGCGGGTGACATGCAAAGCTCCCTCTCATACAGCATGTGCAGCGTACAGCTCTCTTGACACTACCCAATGAAGCACAACCAGCTCGGGTACAGCATGGGATGAATACAGAATAAAGATCTCACTACATGCAAGTGTCAAACACTCCCGGGTGAGGTACGGGCAAGGTTTATCTCCGAGTTAAGCTCCGCTCAACTTGCCTCATCAAAGGCCGAGCCTGATGGAAGATGTTGGACAGCTCCCAGTATCTGGTTAGACTCTCACCTCAGCAGAATCCTGGACTGATGGGATTCTCAGTAAAGTTCCTCACCTTTCCAATCATTGTTGAAGCTTCCCGTTTTATCCCGTCTCCGACACTGGGGTTCTCGATCCCACCAGATCTGCTCTGTGAACCCAGCGACATTTCTCCAGTCCCAGTCAGTGAGGCGATGATTCGACTTCTCTCTCCACCTTCCTGAGATATTGCTCACTCCCAGAGACTGTCAATAGAAAAATGATTCATATTAATTCCAGAATACAGGGGGAGCATTTTTCTGACCATAATTATATTCAATTTGATTATTTTTGCAATTAATCAAGGTGTTTGAATTACTTACTTTAATATTGAATAGTTCTTTTCTGTCCATTGCCCTGTTTATTGGGACTAAACTCACCCCCAGTGTCAGCTGTCACTCCAGCTCCTCCCACACTGACATCCCACTGATGGGCTGTAACCAGGGGCAGGGCCCTGTCTCCAGGTGACATCACACAGGAGCCGGGAGCCAATCACACAGCAGCCAGGAGCGATGTCACAAAGCGGCCGGAGCCCCTCCCACTCGAGGTGTCACAGGGTCACATTGACCAGGCTCTGCTCCTGGTGTGCAGTCTCACTGGGCATGAACACAGGGTGTACAATCAGCCCCGTCTCCGGGAATGAACCGGGATCCTGCCCTACATCTCTCCCGAGTTTTATTTCCATCGGTGTAAAATGGGTGGCTGATTCACAATTACCCAGTTTGTACTAAAACACCGACTAAACGTCAAACTCTACCCCAGTATTTCTTTCTTTCTCTACGTATCTGCTCCCTCACTGTCTCTGCCTCTCTCTCTCTCTCTCTCTCCACAGTGAGGGATGCGTCTGGGGCTTGGATCATACTGTGCGGAAAGGATCAGAATATCAGTTAGCCTCTCTTCCCGCTCCCACATCGTTACCTCTGGTGTCCCCCAAGGATCTCTCCTTGCCCCCCTCCTATTTCTCATCTACATGTTGCCCTTGGTGACATCATCCAGAAACACAGTCAGTTTCCACCTGTACGCTGACGACACCCAGCTCTACCTCACTACCTCTTCTCTCGACCCCTCCACGGTGTCTAAATTGTCAGACTGCTTGACCGACATGAGCAAAAGTTTCTCCAAGTAAATATTGGGAAGACCGAAGCCATTGTTTTTGGTCCCTGCCACCAACACCGTTCCCTAGCCACAGACTCAATCCCTCTCCCTAACATCTGTCTGAGGCTGAACCACACTGTTCGCAACATTGGTGTCATATTTGACCCTGAAATGAGCCTCCGACCACATATCCGCAGCATAACAAAGGCCGCCGACTTCCACCTTCGTAACATTGCCCGTCTCCGCCCTTGCCTCCTCTCATCCGCTGTTGAAACCCTCATCCATGCCTTTGTTACTTCTAGACTTGACTATTCCAACGCACTCCTGGCTGGCCTCCCACATTCCACCCTATGTAATCTTGAGGCCATCCAAAACTCGGCTGCCCGTATCCTAACTCGTACCAAGTCCCGTTCACTCATCTCCCCTGTGCTCGCTGACCTACACTGGCTCCCGGTTAAGCAGCACCGCGATTTCAAAATTCTCATCCTTGCTTTCAAATCCCTCCATGGCCTCACCCCTTCCTATCTCGAATCTCCTTCAGCCCCACAACACCCCCGAGATATCTGCGCTCCTCTAATTCTGCCCTCTTGAGCATCCCTGATTATAATCGCTCAACATTTGGTGGCCGTGCCTTCTGTTGCCTGGGCCCTAAGCTCTGGAATTCCCAGCATAAACCTCTCCGCCTCGCTCCCTCTCTTTCCTCCTTGAAGACGCTCATTAAAACCTTCCACTTTGACCAAGCTTTTAGTCACCTGTCCGAATTTATCCTGATGTGGCTCAAAGTCAAAATTGTTTGTCTTAAAATACTCCTGTGAAGCGCCTTGGGACGTTTTACTACGTTAAAGGCGCTAGATAAATACAAGTTATTGTTGTTGTACATCTCTGGCTCTATAGAAATCATAGAATGGTTACAGCACAGAAGGAGGCCTTACGGCCCGTCGAACCCGTGCCGGCTCTCTGCAAGAGCACTTCAGCAAGTCCCACTCCCCCGCCCTTTCCCCAGAGCACTGCAATTGCTTTCCTTCGGGCACTTGTACAATTCCCTTTTGATATACTGCACACCCCTCACTGTAACACACTGAAATACCCCACACCTCTCACTGTAACACAGATATATACCCCACAGGCCTCAGAGTAACACTATGATTCAGTGGGGAGGCGAGCTGCTATTTTAGTGGGGAGGCGAGCTGCTATTTTAGTGGGGAGGTGAGCTGCTATTTTAGTGGGGAGGTGAGCTGCTGGTTTAGTGGGGAGGTGAGCTGCTGGTTTAGTGGGGAGGTGAGCTGCTGGTTTAGTGGGAAGGTGAGCTGCTGGTTTAGTGGGGAGGTGAGCTGCTGGTTTAGTGGGGAGGTGAGCTGCTGGTTTAGTGGGGAGGTGAGCTGCTGGTTTAGTGGGGAGGCGAGCTGCTGGTTTAGTGGGGAGGTGAGCTGTTATCATTCGTTGTGCTTGCCCATTGATCTCTATCAGTTTGTTCTTTACTCTCCCACACAAGAGTGTTAAGTACCTGCTTCTGTAACCTTCAAACCCTCACAGCTTCCAATGTCCTTTACAAAAGGGACTGATTCTCTGGCCACACTCCCCAGCAGTCCTCCAGACACCCTGCTGGCATTAAATTCAAACTTCACACTTACCCATGCTCGGCAGCAGATGTGCGTCTTTATGGAGTGTATTCTAACCTAATGTAATCCCTGGTTATTCTAGCTTAATATTGATATAATTCCGTATGTCAACCAGTGTATTATATTTAATAATCTATGCATACCAATACTTACAAGAACTTTTAAAAGGTCAGCTTTGAGAGTGAATTCGCTTGCCTTTCACCAGACTGCATGACCTTGTGAATCCCTTCGCACACATGGAGCAGGTGAACGGATTCTCTCCAGTGTGAACATGCTGGTGTTGAATGAGGTGGGATCAGTGAATCTCTTCCCACAGTGAAAGCAACTGAACGGTCTCTCGTCAGTGTGAACTCGCTGATGTTTCAGCAGGATGGATGACCGACTGAATCCCTTCCCACATACAGAGCGGGTCAACAGTCTCTCCCCAGTGTAACTGTGCCGATGAATTTGCATCTCAGATGGATAATTGAATCCCTTTTCACAGTCCCCACATTCCCACGGTTTCGCCATGGTCCATCTGTCTCTCCAGGTGGGACGATCGGTTGAAGCCTCGTCCACACACAGAACACGTGTACGGTTTCTCCCCGCTGTGAATGGTGCGAAGTTTTTTCCGGCTGTGTAACAGGTTACAGCTCTCTCCACAGTCAGTGCACTGGAACAATCTCGCTCAAGTGTGAATGGGTCTCAGTGCTTTCCCAGTCGCATGATGTGTAAAATCCTTTCCCACACACAAGAACCCGAGAAAGATTTCTTCTTCCGCATTCAAAGGCCGATGATATTCAGGTCCTGATGAATCGAGTGACTCTCAGATCTTGGCGTGATGTTTGTTTTGAGTTTCTTGTCTGCAAATCCTCCCCTTCTAATACCCTGAAAAAGGAGATTACAAAAGTCATCACTAAGTACAGGACAGAAATTCAGAACAGACAATTCTACTTTCTATGGAACAATCTTTCCTCTCGTTTCCCCCAAAAACTGTAAATTCCTGTCCCACACACACTCCCTCTCCCTGTGCTGAAATCCTTGCCCATTGCACCATATTTTTGCCCCAACCCACCCTCCCTCTGCTCTCCAGCCCCTGTGTGCGAGGAGTGTGATGGAATACTCTCCACTTGCCTGGATGAGTACAGCTCCAACAACACTCAAGAAGCTCGACGCCATCCAGGACGAATCAGCCCGCTTGATTGACACCCCATCCATCACATGAAACATTCACTCCCTCCACCACCGGCGTACCGTGGCTGCAGTGTGTACCATCGACAAGATGCACTGGAGCAACTCGCCAGGTCGTGATCGGTAGCAACTCCCAAACCCGCGAACTCTGCTACACAGAAGAACAAGGGCAGCAGGCTCATGGGAACATCACCACCTCAAAGTTCCCCTCCAAGTCACACACCATCCTGACTTAGAAGTTTATCGCCGATCCTTCATCATCGCTGGGTCAAAATCCAGGAACTCCCTAATTAACAGCAATGTGGGAGTACCATCACCAAACGGACTGCAGCGGTTTAAGAAGGCAGCTCACCACCACCTTCTCAAGGGCAATTAGGGATGGGCAATAAATTCTGGCCTTGCCAGCGACGCTCACATCGCATAAACGAATGTAAAAAACAGCTTCTGCTGCACCTGCTCTGGGAGTGGGCGGCGCATGCGCCCTGATCCCGCCCTGTCCAAGATGGCGGCGAGGGGTTACAAGACCCGCCTTCCTTCACCAAGATGGCGGCCGGTTGCCGGGGTAACCCGGGCCTGTCGCCGCGGAGAAATCCTCTCGCAAAATGGCAGACAGTCACCCGCTCGCCGCGGCGCAAACACTGCACCCGCGGCGTCTTATTCGGGGACTGAACCGTGCGTCCGGGGTTTCTGAAGCTCCCCAGTCCCGCCGCGGCGCCTATTCCTCCCCGGCCCCCACAATGTCTTCCCGCCTCTCGAGCCGCCTTTTCGGCCATTAATACAACAGAAAATGACCTGAACCGTTCGCTCTGATTCTCTCGGCCCGCTGCTTTTATTGTCCCTGCGTCATTACTCTTGACGTCACCACGCGTACTGCGCATGCTCAGAGCACGCCCCGGTCCCGCGCCTGCGCAGTGGAATCCTGTAGTCATTGATAGGGCACTTTCTGCCGCGCGGCGGATCCTGGGTAAACACACCGCCATTGAAAGTTCCACTTGGTGAAGAGATCATTCACATTTTCAGATTGGGCCTTTGTTCAATACCTGTAGTGGGGTGACATTAAGTTGCCCCATTTTAAATAGACGTGGACATAAACCAATAAGGCAAGTGTCCCAGCACACCACAAATATCCAGTAACAGTTCTGACGAAGGGCCCTGGACCCGAAACGTTGACTCTGTTTCTCTCTCCTCGATGCTGCCTGACCTGCTGAGTGTTTCCAACATGTTCTGTTGTTATTCCTGTAATAAGTATGTACAATACAGCCACACACACAAACAATAATTAAATCACAATGTGACAGTGAGGATCGGTTATCACCTCACTGAGCTGCGGTGCCCACCGACCACTTCAGGTAATGATACAGAGGCTGCAAACTCTCACACTGAAAATACATATGGATCATGGACTCCTCAAGGCCGTAAAAACACGGCTGGAATTGTGCCTACCTGGCAGGTCCGGTGCGGGCGGTGGCAATGGCGGGTCGTCAGCCCGCTGCTGAAAATGACTTTACGTTAGTCGGACCTATTGAGCCCACCCAGCGTGTTACCCGGTCCAATTAAATGATGCGGGTCTGGACGGTTGACATCGTTGATTAAGCGTTTTCAGCCGTGATCTTTAAAGGGGCCATGGCCACATTGGACTTGAATGTCAATGTAACATACTGCTGTCATGCACTACAGCATTGGAGTGCTGCAAACACTAACAATGACTGCACAGAGGCAGAGGGCTGCACCCACATTGTCTGATGCTTTTGCTTATGAAGTGTGTCAATGCATTCAGGGTGGTCCTCTTCTCTTCCAATGGACGGATGTGACCTCCCCAGGACACTAAAACAGCCTGGTTGGAGATTGCAGAGGGGGTCACCAGCAGGGATGTTGTCAGCAAGACCTGGGTGCAGTGCTGCAAACGTTTCAATGATCTCATTAGATCAGGAAACGTGAGTACAAAGCCACACTCACCTTCATCTTGCTATGCCTCTCATCACACCCCCATCACTCTGCCTTCCCAACCCTACCCCTGCACATTCTTACACACAACAACATACCTTGCACGTCCACCCGTCCCTCTCTTTCTATTTACATTATCACATCCCCATCTCAATAGCCATCCCTCACACTCACACTCACCCTTGTGCAATCATACCAACTAACAACACACAAGGAGGCCACTTGTATTTGGCACCCCACTCCATCATAGTCACCCTCTAAATATCTAACCCATCCATTCCTTACATTCATTCCATCAGTCTCACTCAAACTTCTCTTTTTTCCCTCCTTGCAGGAAAGGAGTGCCCACAATAACAGGGAGAAGGGGTGAACCGGCGGTGGCACCCCATCATTTGCAAACATTACAATAGCAGAGGAGGCTGCTTTAGAAATATCTGGAGTCGCCGAGCAGCTGGAGGTGGGAGATGGAGCGAGGGGGACATCTCAGCAACCTGGTGACAGAATTACATATCATACAGCAACATGGCATACATCCATCACTGAAATGGGCACTGATCTCACTGAATGGACATCATGTGCATAATGGTATCTGTACCCATTCTTCAAATGACATATCTAACTCATATCTTCAGTCTCCCACAGGTCCATCAAGAGTTCCCCACTCCAATGTCCAGGAGGAAGAGGAAGATGACTCCTCAGAGGAGCCTTCAGCCGCTGAGGGTGCACCATCACAAGACATAGATAGAGTAGTGTTGTCAACTGGTGTCTCAGAACTCACAAGTGTGCAAGAGCAGATGGTGGAGAGAGGGAGAGCAGTGGAGTCTCCTTGCCGGAGGGCGCAGGACGCTCCCAGCTCCGCTCAGCTGCATGCAGACGCTGAGCCTCGGGGGCCATCTAGAAAGAGGGCGATCCTGGAGGAGCAGCAAGAAGTGCAGGGGGCTCTGACAGGTTTTGCGAGCGCGATGTCTGCAAATGTTCAGAGAATGGAGGAGTCCATCTCCAACATGAGCACCACCTTGTCACAGGCGATGCTGACTGTAGGCTCCTCCATGGATAGGATGGGCAGCTACATGGAGCAGCTAATGCGCCACTCAGAGGAGCACATGGTCTTTATGGAGGATAGATGGCTATTTATAGAGAATAGATGGCAGAGGCTCATAGACCTCCTCTCTAACAGGGATGTCAGCATAGACGTGGGTCCTCATGGCCTCACTGCTGTGCAACAAGGTGCTCTACACCTCCTTGGCAGCAGGGAAGTGAGCAGGCTGCCTCACCCTCTGCTGAAGCCACAGGGCTAGCTCCTCGTAGATGCATGCAGAAGAAAAAGATGACACACAATGTAAGATCTTTATGATCTCTCAGAGTTCTTGGACAAGACACCAATAGGCAGCAGCCAGTATATTTGAGCAATAGATCAAGATTTATTAAGCTTACAGCGTAATAGACTGAACAGCAGGCGATAGTTTAACGAGTAGCTCGCAGCCCTTGGACTCTGGAACCTCTCGGACACAAGTGACGTCATCTTCAGTCTGTTCCTTTGTTCTTGCAGGAGGTCTGTGTAAAGTTGTTTTTCGAGTATCAAGGTTTTAACCCATATCTTATCAAAAGTTCATGCGGGCATTGTCCAAATATGGTCTTTAACAAAATCACCTATTTTAATAGGTTCTAATGATCACAACACCATTGTCACTCAGACTAAGTTTAGCATCTTGGCCCCGCCTTTCCAGTATTTTTCTACAACTTTACCCTGTTCATCGTTACTTGTTTATAACTCTTCACCCCATTGGAATTGACCTTATCTCTCTCATTTCTAGCTTCCCTGGCACAGGCAGTACAAGGCCTCATACGCTGCGTAAGCTGCGATACTGTCCGTTATCAGAGCCAGTCTTGACTAGTCCTGGCTGTCTTTGCAGTTATATTTTGAGCAAGCCTTCGCAATTTATGCACAAGTCATTACAGGTCACACTGAATATTGATATTTGGTTAATGTGACGTTCACTATTCACTTATACATGTTATTACTAAAAATATCCAAGTATCAGTCTTTTGTACACACATATAATTCACAAGGGTAGCCACTTGGGAGTTTTATCGAATGTTAATGTAAAGTTTCCGTTAATGTACTGTCAAATATAAAAATGCATATTGTCAACACTTTCCGGTCTTGGACAGATGTGTGTGCACCTTCGCTAGTGGATTAATGAGTTGCAGTGAATGGTGGGTCATAACGGTACCTCCCACAATGGTGGTGAGTGTGAAAGGAATGGCTTGGTCATTGCAGGGATGCTTTACGGTGTTGCTGTGGGGTGGTGCCAACCTGGAGCATCATGTGGCAGCTGCAAGGGTGTACTCTTTTTGATTGGACACAAAACCAAATGACTGTAAATCAATTAAAACTTTAAATGAAACTTAATAAATTAAATAAAAATTTGGTAGCCCGGGGTGACGATGCACTTCAGTCCCCGCGGCGCCCACCGGTCGCGGAAAAACTCAAGCGTGCCGGTGGACACCGCGTGCTCCATCTCCAGGGCCATCCGGGCGCGAACATGGTCGCGGAAGAGAGGCAGGCAATCGGGCCGAACGACTCCCTCGACCACCCGCTGCCTGGACCAATTAATGGCCTTCTTGGCCAGGCCCAGGAGCAGCCCTACAAGGAGGAGCTGCAAGGGTGAACAGCGTCAAGTGAAGTAGATCTGGCCATGGTGAGGCCAGCCCTGTCCTGCCGGGCAGTAAGGTGCTCGGGTGCTGATGCGCTCTGTCCTCTGCAGCATCAAGTGATTGCGGGGAAGGTTGGTGGTGTTGTTGGTGCTGCTGGTGTGCCTGGCGCTGCTGAGGACCAAGGTGAGACAGTATAAACGGCATCCATGCTGATGGAATAGATGGCAGGTGAAGTAGAGATGTCAGAAGCAATCTGTCAATGTGGGAGAGGTTCCTCCAATGAGGTGACACTGGATGGAGACTTTGCTGGAAAGACAGACTAGATGCAGGAAGGATGTTCCTGATGGTCGGGGAGTCCAGAACCAGGGGTCACAGTCTAAGGATAAGGGGTAAGCCAGTTAGGACAGAAATGAGGAGGAATTTCTTCACCCAGGGAGTGGTGAACCTGTGGAATTCTCTGCCACAGAAGGCAGTAGAGGCCAATTCATTAAATAGATTCAAGGAGTTGGATATATTTCTTAATGCTAAAGGGTTCAAGGGATATGGGGAGAAAGCAGGGACAGGGTACTGAATTTGGATAATCAGCCATGATCGCATTGAATGGCAGAGCAGGCTAGAGGGGCGGAATGGCCTACTCCTTCTTCTATCTTCTATGAGTCTATGAGTCTATGAGATCTAAACCCCAACATTGTCATTAAACCTGCTGACAAGGGTGGTGCTGCTGTTGTTTGGCGAACCGACCTCTACCGTGCGGAGGCTGAACGCCAATCTCCGACACCTCCTCCTCCGACCTCCGCCTGGACAATGGCCCCACCACCGAACATCAAGCCACCATTTCCTAGACTGTCACTGGCCTCATCTCCTCTGGAGATCTTCCCTGCACGGCCGCCAGTCTCATAATTCCCCAATCTCGCACAGCCCTCTTCTACCTCCTTCCCTAGATCCACAAACAGGTCTCCTGGTAGACGCATCGTTTCAGCCTGTCCTTGCCCCACGGAAAGTAACTCTTCTTATCTCGACTCTATTTTTTCTCCCCTTGTTCAGTCTCTTCCCACCTACATCCGCGACTCTTCCGACGCCCACTGCCACTTTAACAGTTTCCAGTTTCCTGGCCCCAACCGTCTCCTTTTCACTATGGATGTCCAATCCCTCTACACCTCCATCCCCCACCAGGACGGCCTGAGGGCGCTCCGTTTCTTCCTTGAAAAGAGGCCCAACCAGTCCCGATCCACCACCACCCTCCTCCGCCTGGCTGAACTTCTTCTCACATTGAACAACTTCTCCTTTGACTCCAGTCACTTCCTCCAAATTAAAGGTGTTGCTATGGAAACCCACATGGGTGCTAGCTATGCCTGCCTTTTCATGGGATATGTGGACATTCTTTGTTCCAGTCCTACTCAGGTCCCCGCCCTCACCTCTTTTTCTGGTACATTGATAACTGTATCGGTGCTGTTTCCTGCTCTCGCCCTGAACTAGAAAATGTCATTCCCTTTGCTTCCAATCTCCACCCTTCCCTCACCTTCACATGGTCCATCTGTGGCTCTTCCCTGCCCTTCCTTGACTTCTCCGTCTCCATCCCTGG
Source organism: Squalus acanthias (assembly GCA_030390025.1). Taxonomy (NCBI): domain Eukaryota; kingdom Metazoa; phylum Chordata; class Chondrichthyes; order Squaliformes; family Squalidae; genus Squalus; species Squalus acanthias. Next base: position 55,492 of record JASTWF010001229.1, on the reverse strand, counting down.
GGATAGGTTATTAACAAACATTCACTGTAAGCCCACTGACTCCCACAGCTACCTGGACTACACTTCCTCACACCCCGCTTCCTGTAAGGACTCTATTCCATTCTCCCAATTTCTCTGTCTCCTCTGCATCTGCTCTGACGATGCCACCTTCCATACTAGTGCTTCCGACATGTCTTCCTTTTTCAACAACCGAGGATTCCGCTCTACTGTGGTTGACACGGCCCTTGACCGTGTCCGTTCTATTTCCCGCACTTCTGCTCTCACCCCTTTCCCTCCCTCCTGGAACCACGATAGGGTTCCCCTTGTCCTCATCTTTCACCCCACCAGCCTCCACATTCAACAGATCATCCTCCGCCATTTCCGCCACCTCCAGCGTGATCCCTTTCAGCATTCCAAAGGGAATACTCTCTCCAAAACATCCTGGCCCACTCCTCTATCACCCCCAACAACCCGCTGCACTTCCCACGGCAGCCTCCATGCAAGCCTGTACACTGGGGAGATCAAACCCACATTGGGTGACCGCTTTGCGGAACACCTCCCTGCAGTCAGTAAGGGTGATCCCGAGCTTCCGGTCGCCTGTCACATTAATTCTCCGCTCCACTCCCACTCTGACCTCTCCGTCCTCGGCCTCTTATACTGTTTCAATGAAGCTCAACGTAAGCTCAAGGATCAGCACCTCATCTTTCGATTAGGCACTTTACAGCCTTCTGGACTCAACAATAATTTCAACAATTTCAGACCATAACCTCTGCCCCTATCATTTTGTTCATTTTTTCTCTCTCTCACACGGCAGCTGTCGATCATTCTGCCATTGCCATTTACACTTCATCTAGAGTCATCTTTTGTTTCTTAATTTGTCCCATTACCATCTCCTTTTGCCTTGCACCACCATCCCTTTTGTCTCTTAATCTCTCCTGCCTTCCATCCAATCACAGACGTTCAAATTTGTTCTTTCCTCCCCTCCCCCCTTTCCCTGCCCCTAGACAGACTTAAAAACCTGTTCCATCTCCAACTTTTTCCAGTTCTGACGAAGGGTCATCGACCTGAAACATGAACTCTGATTCTCTCTCCACAAATGCTGCCTGACCTGCTGAGTACTTCCAGCATTTTCTATTTTTACTTCAGATTTCCAGCATCCGCAGTATTTTGCTTTTGTACTAATAATTGAAATTGGGTCGCTCGCCTCTGCTGGTCAGGGCGGATCCACGCTGATAGACGCACCTGCGGGACAGGCGCGTGGGAGCGGGATGACAGTGGGGTCCGGATCCGTTCACAGAAATTACAACTTTCCCACCCGACCCGCCTCCAATTGCGCCCGCTACCACACCAGAAAATGACTATTTCCTGCATTTTCTGTTTAAATTATTAGTAGTTAGCTGTCAGACCTTTAACAGTGGGTTTAACTTTACTTTTTTAAATTGAACTGGATGGCCACGGGGTGCTCGCTGCTCGGGAATCACGGCTGACAACCTGAGGCAGGAGTTCAGTGGCCATTGCTCCAGCTGATTACTTGTCAGCATCAAATGTAGTATAAATACTCCCACCTGACTAATGATCACTTTCCTCAGCAGAAGCTGTTTCTCACTGCATTCCCAGCACAGTTTCTGCAGGCTGCAGTCTTTCCAGCAAAGTCTCCATCCAGTGTCACCTCATTGGAGGAACCTCTCCCACATTGACAGATTGCTTCTGTCATCTCTACTTCACCTGCCATCTATTCCATCAGCATGGATGCCGTTTATACTGTCTCACCTTGGTCCTCAGAATCTGATCACGATGAGCCCCAACACCAGCAGTACCAGGCACACCATCAGCACCAACAACAACACCAACCTTCTCCGCAATCACTTGATGCTGCAGAGGACAGAGCGCATCAGCACCCGAGCACATTGCTGCCCGGCAGGCCAGGTCTGGCCTCACCATGGCCAGATTTACTTCACTTGACGCTGTACACACTTACAGATGCCACATGATGCTCCAGGATGGCACCACCCCACAGCAACACCGTAAAGCATTCCTGCAATGACCAAGGCATTCCTTTCACACTCACCACCATTGCTGGAGGTACCGTTATGTCTCACCATGCACTGCAACTCATGAATCCACTTGCAAAGGTGCACACACATCTGTCCAAGACCGGAAAGTGTTGAAAATATGGATTTTGATGTTTGACAGCACATTAATGGAAACTTTACATAAACATTTGATAAAAATCCCAGTGGCTACCCTTGTGAATTATACTTGTGTAGAAAATACTGATACTTGTATGTTTTAAGTAATAACATGTATAAGTGTGTGTGTAGAATAGTGAACTTCACATTAACCAAATTTCTACATTCAGTGTGACCTGTAATGACTTGTGCATAAATTGCTGAGGCTTGCTCAAAATGTAACTGCAAAGACAGCCAGGACTAGTCAAGACTGGCTCTGATAATGGACAGTATCGCAGCTTACACAGTTTATGAGGCCTTGTACTGCCTGTACCAGGGAAGCTAGAAATGAGAGAGATAAGGTAAATTCCAATGGGGTGAAGAACTATAAACAAGATAACGATGAACAGGGTAAAGTTGTAGGAAAAATACTGGAAAAGTGAGGCCAAGATGCTAAACTTAGTCTGAGTGACAATGGTGTTTTGATCATTAGAACCAATTAAAATAGGTGATTTTGTGAAAGACCATATATGGACAATGCCCGCATGAACTTTTGATAAGATATGGGTTAAAACCTTGATACTCGAAAACCAACTTTACACAGACCTACTGCAAGAACAAAGGAACAGACTGAAGAAGACGTCACTTGTGTCCGAGAGGTTCCAGAGTCCAAGGGCTGCGAGCTACTCGTTAAACTATCGCCTGCTGTTCAGTCTATTACGCTGTAAGCTTAATAAATCTTGATCTATTGCTCAAATATACTGGCTGCTGCCTATTGGTGTCTAGTCCAAGAACTCTCAGAGATCATAAAGCTCTTACACTTCTGTGTCATCTTTTTCTTCTGCATGCATCTACGAGGAGCTAGCCCTGTGGCTTCAGCAGAGGTAGAGGCAGCCTGCTCACTTCCCTGCTGCCAAGGAGGTGTAGAACACCTTGATGCACAGCAGTGAGGCCATGAGGACCCACGTCTATGCTGACATCCCTGTTAGAGAGGAGGTCTATGAGCCTCTGCCATCTATTCTCTATAAATAGCCATCTATCCTCCATAAAGACCATGTGCTCCTCTGAGTGGCGCATTAGCTGCTCCATGTAGCTGCCCATCCTATCCATGGAGGAGCCTACAGTCACCATCGCCTGTGACAAGGTGGTGCTCATGTTGGTGATTGACTACTCCATTCTCTGAAAATTTGCAGACATCGCGCTCGCAATACCTGTCAGAGCCCCCTGCACTTCTTGCTGCATCTCCAGGGTCGCCCTCTTTCTAGATGGCCCCCGAGGCTCAGCGTCTGCATGCAGCTGAGCAGAGCTGGGAGCGTCCTGCGCCCTCTAGCAAGGAGACTCCACTGCTCTCCCTCTCTCCACCATCTCCTCTTGCACACTTGTGAATTGGGAGACACCAGTTGACAACACTACTCTATCTAATTCTTGTGATGGTGAACCCTCAGCGGCTGAGGCTCCTCTGAGGAGTCATCTTCCTCTTCCTCCTGGACATTGGAGGGGGGGAACTCTTGATGGACCTGTGGGAGAGTGAAGATATGAGTTAGATATGTCATATGAACAATGGGTACAGATACCATTATGTACATGATGACCATTCAGTGAGATCAGTGCCCATTTGAGTGATGGATGTATGCCATGTTGCTGTATGATATGTAATTCTGTCACCCGGTTGCTGAGATGTCCCCCTCGCTCCATCTCCCACCTCCAGCTGCTCAGCGACTCCAGATATTTCTAAAGCAGCCTCCTCTGCTATTGTAAGGTTTGCAAATGATGGACTGACACCGCCGGTTCACCCCTTCTCCCTGTTATTGTGGGCTCTCTTTTCCTGCAAGGAGTGAAAAAAGAGAAGTTTGAGTGAGACTGATGGAATGAATGTAAGGAATGGATGTGGTAGATATTTAGAGGGTGACTATGATGGAGTGGGGTGCCAAATACAAGTGGCCTCCTTGTGTGTTGTTAGTTGGTATGATTGCACAAGGGTGAGTGTCAGTGTGAGCGGTTGCTATTGAAATGGGGATGTGATAATGTGAATAGAAAGAGAGGGACGGGTGGACGTGCAAGGTATGTTGGTGTGAGTAAGAATGTGCAGGGGTAGGGTTGGGAAGGCAGAGTGATGGGGGTGTGATGAGAGGCATAGCAAGAGGAAGGTGAGTGTGGCTTTGTACTCACGTTTCCTGATCTAATGAGATCATTGAAATGTTTGCAGCATTGCACCCAGGTCTTGCTGACAACATCCCTGCTGGTGACCCCCTCTGCAATCTCCAACCAGGCTGTTTTAGTGTCCTGGGGAGGTCACATCTGTCCATTGGAAGAGAAGAGGACCACCCTGAATGCTTTGACTCCCTTCATAAGCATATGGAGGGAGCCATCAGACAACCTGGGTGCAGCACTCTGCCTCTGTGCAGTCATTGTCAGTGTTTGCAGCACTCCAATGCTGTAGTGCACTGACAGCAGTATGTTACATTGACATTCAAGTCCAATGTGGCCATGGCCCCTTAAAGATCCCGGCTGAAAACGCTTAATCAACGATGTCAACAGTCCAGACCCGCATCATTTAATTGGACCGGGTAACACGCTGGGTGGGCTCAATAGGTCCGACTAACGTAAAGTCATTTTCAGCAGCGGGCTGACGACCCGCGATTGCCACCGCCCGCACCGGACCTGCCAGGTAGGCACAATTCCAGCCGTGTTTTTACGGCCTTGAGGAGTCTATGATCCATATGTATTTTCAGTGTGAGAGGTTGCAGCCTCTGTATCATTACCTGAGGTGCCCGGTGGGCACCGTAGCTCAGTGAGGTAATAATCGACCCTCACTGTCACATTGTGATTTAATTATTATTTGTGTGTGTGGCTGTATTGTACATACTTATTACAGGAATAACAACAGAACATGTTGGAAACACTCAGTAGGTCAGGCAGCATCGAGGAGAGAGAAACAGAGTCAACGTTTCGGGTCCAGGGCCCTTCGTCAGAACTGTTACTGGATATTTGTGGTGTGCTGGGACACTTGCCTTATTGGTTTATGTCCACGTCTAGTGAAAATGGGGCAACTTAATGTTAGCCGCCTACAGGTAGTGAACAAAGGCCCAATCTGAAAATGTGAATGATCTCTTCAGCAATTGGAACTTTCAATGGCAGTGTGTTTACCCAGGATCCACCACGCGGCAGAAAGTGCCCTATCAATGACTGCAGGACTCCACTGCGCAGGCGCGAGACCGGGGCGTGCTCTGATCATGCGCAGTACGCGTGGTGACGTCAAGAGTAATGGCGGACAACAATAAAAGCAGCGGGCCGAGAGAATCAGAGCGAACGGTTCAGGTCATTTTCTGTTGTACTAATGGCCGAAAAGGCGGCTCGAGAGGCGGGAAGACATTGTGGGGGCCGGGGAGGAATCGGCGCCGCGGCGGGACTGGGGAGCTTCAAAAACACCGGGCGTAGGGCTCAGGCCCCGAATAAGACGCCGCGGGTGCTGTGTTTGCGCCGCGGCGCCAGGCCCGGCCGCCGGGTTGAGCGGGTGACTGTCCGCCCGTTTGCGAGAGGATTTCTCCGCGGCGAGAGCCCCGGGTTACCCCGGCAACCGGCCGCCATCTTGGTGAAGGAAGGCGGGACTTGTCCCCGCGCCGCCATCTTGGACAGGGCGGGATCAGGGCGCATGCGCCGCCCACTCCCAGAGCAGGTGCAGCAGAAGCTGCTTTTTATATTCGTTTATGCGATGTGGGAGTCGCTGGCAAGGCCAGAATTTATTACCCATCCCTAATTGCCCTTGAGAAGGTGGTGGTGAGCTGCCTTCTTAAACCGCTGCAGTCCGTGTGGTGATGGTACTCCCACTTTGCTGTTAGATAGGGAGTTCCTGGATTTTGACCCAGCGATGATGAAGGATTGACGATATACTTCTAAGTCAGGATGGTGTGTGACTTGGAGGGGAACCTGGAGGTGGTGGTGTTCCCATGAGCCTGCTGTCCTTGATCTTCTGTGTAGAAGAGTTCGCGGGTTTGGGAGTTGCTACCGATCACGACCTGGCGAGTTGCTCCAGTGCATCTTGTAGATGGTACACACTGCAGCCACGGTACGCCGGTGGTGGAGGGAGTGAATGTTTCATGTGGTGGATGGGGTGTCAATCAAGCGGGCTGATTCGTCCTGGATGGCGTCGAGCTTCTTGAGTGTTGTTGGAGCTGTACTCATCCAGGCAAGTGGAGAGTATTCCATCACACTCCTCGCACACAGGGGCTGGAGAGCAGAGGGAGGGAGAGAGTGGGTTGGGGCAAAAATATGGTGCAATGGGTAGGGATTTCAGCACAGGGAGAGGGAGAGTGTGTGGGACAGGAATTTACAGCTTTTGGGGGAAACAAGAGAGGAAAGATTGTTCCATAGAAAGTAGAATTGTCTGTTCTGAATTTATGTCCTGCACTTAGTGATGACTTTTGTAATCTCCTTTTTCAGGGTATTAGAAGGGGAGGATTTGTAGACAAGAAACTCAAAACAAACATCACGCCAAGATCTGAGAGTCACTCGATTCATCAGGACCTGAATATCATCGGCCTTTGAATGCGGAAGGAGAAATCTTTCTCGGGTTCTTGTGTGTGGGAAAGGATTTTACACATCATGCGACTGGGAAAGCACTGAGACCCATTCACACTTGAGCGAGAGTGTTCCAGTGCACTGACTGTGGAAAGAGCTGTAACCAGCTACACAGCCTGAAAAAACTTCACACCATTCACAGCGGGGAGAAACCGTACACGTGTTATGTGTGTGGACGAGGCTTCAAACGATCGTCCAACCTGGAGAGACAGATGGACCATGGAGAAACCGTGGGAATGTGGGGACTGTGAGAAGGGGTTCAATTATCCGTCTCAGATGCAAATTCATCGGCGCAGACACACTGGGGAGAGACTGTTGACCCACTCCATGTGTGTGGAGAGATTCACAAGGTCATCCAGTCTACTGAAGCGCAAGCGAATGCACTCTGAAAGCTGACCTTTTAAAAGTTCTTGTAAGTATTGGTATGTATAGATTATTAAATATAATACACTGGTTGACATATGGAATTATATCAATATTAAGCTAGAATAACCAGGGATTAAGTTAGGTTAGAATACACTCCAGAAAGACGCACATCTGCTGCCGAGCATAGGTGAGTGTGAAGATTGAATTTAATGCCAGCAGGGTGTCTGGAGGACTGCTGGGCTGTGTGGGCAGAGAATCAGTCCCTTTTGTAAAGGACATTGGAAGCTGTGAGGGTTTGAAGGTTACAGAAGCAGGTAATTAACACTCCTGTGTGGGAGAGTAAAGAACAAACTGATAGAGATCAATGGGCAAGAACAACGAATGATAACAGCTCACCTCCCCACTAAACCAGCAGCTCACCTCCCCACTAAACCAGCAGCTCACCTCCCCACTAAACCAGCAGCTCACCTCCCCACTAAACCAGCAGCTCACCTCCCCACTAAACCAGCAGCTCACCTCCCCACTAAACCAGCAGCTCACCTCCCCACTAAACCAGCAGCTCACCTCCCCACTAAACCAGCAGCTCACCTCCCCACTAAACCAGCAGCTCACCTCCCCACTAAACCAGCAGCTCACCTCCCCACTAAAATAGCAGCTCACCTCCCCACTGAAGCATAGTGTTACTGTGAGGCCTGTGGGGTATTTCCGTGTGTTATAGTGAGGTATATCACAGTGTTAAATTGAGGGGTATAAGGTATATCTGTGTTACAGTGAGGGGTGCGGGGTATATCAGTGTTACAGTGAGAGGTGTGGGGTATATCAGTGTTACAGTGAGAGGTGTGGGGTATATCAGTGTTACAGTGAGGGGTGTGGGGTACTGCTGTGTTATAGTGAGGGGTGTGGGGTATATCCGTAATACAGTGAGGGGTGTGGGGTATATCAATGTTACAGTGAGGGATGTGGGGTATATCAGTGTTACAGTGAGAGGTGTGGGGTATATCAGTGTTACAGTGAGGGGTGTGGGGTACTGCTGTGTTACAGTGAGGGGTGTGGGGTATATCAGTAATACAGTGAGTGGTATGGGTTATATCAGTGTTACAGTGAGGCGTGTGGGATATATCAGTGTTACAGTGAGGGATGTGGGGTATATCAGTGTTACAGTGAGGGGTGTGGGGTACTGCTGTGTTACAGTGAGGGGTGTGGGGCATATCAGTGTTAGTGAGGGGTGAGTGGTATATCAGTGTTACAGTGAGGTGTGTGGGGTATATCAGTAATACAGTGAGTGGTGTGGGTTATATCAGTGTTACAGTGAGGCGTGTGGGATATATCAGTGTTACAGTGAGGGGTGTGGGGTATATCAATGTTACAGTGAGGGGTGTAGGGTATATCAGTGTTACAGTGAGGGGTGTGGGATATATCAGTGTTACAGTGAGGGGTGTGGAGTATATCAGTGTTACAGTGAGGGGTGTGGGATATATCAGTGTTACAGTGAGGGGTGTGGGGTATATCAGTGTTACAGTGAGGGGTGTGGGGTATATCAGTGTTACAGTGAGGGGTGTGGGGTATATCAGTGTTACAGTGAGGGGTGTGGGGTATATCAGTGTTACAGTGAGGGGTGTGGGGTATATCAGTGTTACAGTGAGGGGTGTGGGGTATATCAGTGTTACAGTGAGGGGTGTGGGGTATATCAGTGTTACAGTGAGGGGTGTGGAGTATATCAGTGTTACAGTGAGGGGTGTGGGAGTATATCAGTGTTACAGTGAGGGGTGTGGGGTATATCAGTGTTACAGTGAGGGGTGTGGGGTATATCAGTGTTACAGTGAGGGGTGTGGGGTATATCAGTGTTACAGTGAGGGGTGTGGGTATATCAGTGTTACAGTGAGGGGTGTGGAGTATATCAGTGTTACAGTGAGGGGTGTGGGGTATATCAGTGTTACAGTGAGGGGTGTGGGGTATATCAGTGTTACAGTGAGGGGTGTGGGGTATATCAGTGTTACAGTGAGGGGTGTGGGGTATATCAGTGTTACAGTGAGGGGTGTGGGGTATATCAGTGTTACAGTGAGGGGTGTGGGGTATATCAGTGTTACAGTGAGGGGTGTGGGGTATATCAGTGTTACAGTGAGGGGTGTGGGGTATATCAGTGTTACAGTGAGGGGTGTGGGGTATATCAGTGTTACAGTGAGGGGTGTGGGGTATATCAGTGTTACAGTGAGGGGTGTGGGGTATATCAGTGTTACAGTGAGGGGTGTGGGGTATATCAGTGTTACAGTGAGGGGTGTGGGGTATATCAGTGTTACAGTGAGGGGTGTGGGGTATATCAGTGTTACAGTGAGGGGTGTGGGGTATATCAGTGTTACAGTGAGGGGTGTGGGGTATATCAGTGTTACAGTGAGGGGTGTGGAGTATATCAAAAGGGGATTGGATAAGTGGGACTTGCTGAAGTGCTCTTGCAGAGAGCCGGCACGGGCTCGATGGGCCGTAAGGCCTCCTTCTGTGCTGTAACCATTCTATGATTCTATAGAGCCAGAGATGTACAACAACAATAACTTGTATTTAAATAGCGCCTTTAACGTAGTAAAACGTCCCAAGGCGCTTCACAGGAGTATTTTAAGATAAACAATTTTGACATTGAGCCACATCAAGATAAATTAGGACAGGTGACTAAAAGCTTGGTCAAAGTGGAAGGTTTTAATGAGCATCTTCAAGGAGGAAAGAGAGGTAGCGAGGCGGAGAGGTTTAGGCTGTGAATTCCAGAACTTAGGGCCTAGGCAACAGAAGGCACGGCCACCAAATGTTGAGCGATTATAATCAGGGATGCTCAAGAGGGCAGAATTAGAGGAGCGCAGATATCTCGGGGGGTTGTGGGGCTGAAGGAGATTAGAGATAGGAAGGGGCGAGGCCATGGAGGGATTTGAAAACAAGGATGAGAATTTTGAAATCGAGGTGCTGCTTAACCGGGAGCCAGTGTAGGTCAGCGAGCACAGGGGAGATGGGTGAACGGGACTTGGTACGAGTTAGGACACGGGCAGCCGAGTTTTGGATGGCCTCAAGTTTACATCGGGTGGAATGTGGGAGGCCAGCCAGGAGTGCGTTGGAATAGTCAAGTCTGGAAGTAACAAAGGCATGGATGAGGGTTTCAGCAGCGGATGAGCTGAGGCAAGGGCGGAGACGGGCGATGTTACGGAGGTGGAAGTAGGCGGCCTTTGTTATGCTGCGGATATGTGGTCGGAGGCTCATTTCAGGGTCAAATATGACACCAATGTTGCGAACAGTGTGGTTCAGCCTCAGACAGATGTTAGGGAGAGGGATTGAGTCTGTGGCTAGGGAACGGTGTTGGTGGCAGGGACCGAAAACAATGGCATCGGTCTTCCCAATATTTGACAATTTAGACACCGTGGAGGGGGCGACAGAAGAGGTAGTGAGGTAGAGCTGGGTGTCGTCAGCGTACATGTGGAAACTGACGCTGCGTTTTTGGATGATGTCGCCAAGTGGCAACATGTAGATGAGAAATAGGAGGGGGCCAAGGACAGATCCTTGGGGGACACCAGAGGTAACGATGTGGGAGCGGGAACAGAGGCTAACTGATATTCTGATCCTTCCGCACAGTATGATCCCAGCCACAGACGCATCCCTCACTGTGTAGAGAGAGAGAGAGGCAGAGACAGTGAGGGAGCTGATACGTCGAGAAGGAAAGAAATACTGGGGTAGAGTTTGACGTTTAGTAGGTGCTATAGTACAAACTGGGTAATTGTGAATCAGCCACCCATTTTACACCGATGGAAATAAAACTCGGGAGAGATGTAGGGCAGGATCCCGGTTCATTCCCGGAGACGGGGCTGATTGTACACCCTGTGTTCATGCCCAGTGAGACTGCACACCAGGAGCAGAGCCTGGTCAATGTGACCCTGTGACACCTCGAGTGAGAGGGGCTCCAGCCGCTTTGTGACATTGCTCCTTGCTGCTGTGTGATTGGCTCCTGGCTGCTGTGTGATGTCACCTGGAGACAGGGCCCCGCCCCTGGTTACAGCCCATCAGTGGGATGTCAGTGTGGGAGGAGCTGGAGTAACAGCTGACACTGGGGGTGAGTTTATTCCCAATAAACAGGGCAATGGACAGAAAAGAACTATTCAATATTAAAGTAAGTAATTCAAACACACTGATTAATTGCAAAAATAATCAAATTGAATATAATTATGGTCACAAAAATGCTCCCCCTGTATTCTGGGATTAATATGAATCATTTTTCTATTGACAGTCTCTGGGAGTGAGCAATATCTCAGGAAGGTGGAGAGAGAGAAGTCGAATCATCGCCTCACTGACTGGGACTAGAGAAATGTCGCTGGGTTCACAGAGCAGATCTGGTGGGATCGAGACCCCAGTGTCGGAGACGGGATAAAACGGGAAGCTTCAACAATGATTGGAAAGGTGAGGAACTTTACTGAGAATCCCATCAGTCCAGGATTTTGCTGAGGTGAGAGTCTAACCAGATACTGGGAGCTGTTCAACATCTGCCATCAGGCTCGGCCTTTGATGTGGCAAGTTGAGCGGAGCTTAACTCGGAGATAAACCTTGCCCGTACCTCACCCGGGAGTGTTTGACACTTGCATGTAGTGAGATCTTTATTCTGTATTCATCCCATGCTGTACCCGAGCTGGTTGTGCTTCATTGGGTAGTGTCAAGGGAGCTGTACGCTGCACATGCTGTATTAGAGGGAGCTTTGCTTGTCACCCGCGCTGTACCTGCTCTGCGAGTGTTTGAGTGGACAGTGCAGAGGAAGGTTTAGTCTGTATCTCTCGATCTAACCCGTGCTGTTCGTGCCCTTGGACTGTTTAATTGGGCAGTGTAAATGGAGCTTTCCTCTGTATCTCTCTATCTAACCCGTGCTGTTCGTGCCCTTGGACTTTTTGATTGGGCATTGTAAAGGGAGCTTTATTCTGTATCTCTCTATCTAACCCGTGGTGTACCTGCCCTTGGACTGTTTGATTGGGCAGTGTAAAGGGAGCTTTAATCTGTAACTCTCTATCTCACCCGTGCTGTACCTGCCCTTGGATTATTTGATTGGGCAGTGTAAAGGGAGCTTTACTCTGTATCTCTCGATCTAACCGGTGCTATACCTGCCCTTGGACTATTTGATTGGACAGTGTAAAAGGAGCTTTACTCTGTGTATAACTCATGCTACATGCAGGAAGATTGTGTCAAATAGAATTCAATCCGGAGAAGTGTGAGGTAATGCATTTGGGGAGGGCTAACAAGTCAACGGATCCTATACTGAGGAACTTAGGAAGAGGAGTCGGCCATTCCGCCCCTCGAGCCTGTTGCCCCATTCAATGCGATCATTGACTGATCTGCGATCTAACTCCATAAACCCACCTTTGGCCCATATCCCTTCATACCTTTGGTTTACAAAAAGCAATAAATCTCCGATTTAAAATTAACAATTTATCTAGCATCCACTTCCGTTTGTGGAAGAGAGTTCCAAATTTCTCCCACTTTGTGTGTCGAAGTGTTTCCTAATTTCACTCCTGAAAGGACTGCCTCTAATTCTTAGACTGTGCCTCCAGTCCTAGTATCCCCACCAATGGAAATAGTTTCTCGCTATCTACTCGATCTGTTCCCCTTAATATCCTGAAAACTTCGCTCAGATCACCCCTTAACCTTCTAAATTCTAGGGAATAGAACCCTAATTTGTGTAATCTCTCCTCGTAACTTAACCCTTGAAGTCTGGGTATCATTCTGGTAAACCTGCGCTGCACTCCCTCCAACGCCAATATATCCTTCCTAAGGTGTGGTGCCCAGAACTGCTCACAGTACTCCAGGTGTGGTCTAACCAGGGTTTTGTATAGCTGCAGAATAACTTCTACCCCTTGTAATCTAGTCCTTTAGATATAAAGGCCAGCTTTCCATGAGCCTTTTTGATTATTTTCTGTACCTGTCCATGACATTTTAATGATCTATGTACCTGGACCCCCCAAGTCTCTTTGGACATCCACTGTTTTTAGCTTTTCACCATTTAGAAAGTAACCTGTTCTATCCTTTTAGGGTCCAAAGTGGATGACCTCACATTTGCTTACATTGAAATCCATTTGCCATAGTTTTGCCCATTCCCTTAATCTGTCAATATCCCTTTGTAATTTGATGGTTTCGCCTACAATGCTGCCTATCTTTGTGACATCGGCACATTTGGGTATATGACTTTCTATGACATCACCGAAATCATTAATAAATATTGTGAATAGCTGAGGCCCCAAAACACAGCCCTGCCTGACACCACGAGTCACATCCTGCCAATTTGAGTACCTACCCATTATCCCTACGCTGTATCCTGACGCTTTATAAAGGGTTATAAAGGATTATGCTGGGTTATAAATTATTATAAATGAATATAAAGTATTATAATGATATATAAAGGTTGATAATAGAATATAAAGTGTTATGATGAATTGTTAAGGAATATAAAGGGTGGTAATGATCGACAAAGGCTTATAAATTGTTATAATGATTGACAAAGGATTATAAAGGGATTTGAATGGGGTACAAAGTGATGCAAAATATGATAAAGGGACATGACCCTTTATAAATCATTATAATCATTAATAACCCGTTATACACCTTTTGTAAATGTTTATTAAGGATTCTAACGTTATAAAGAGTTATAAGGCTCCCACTACTCAGTCCCATCAAACAGTCCCAGTGCAGGTACAGCATTTGTTAGATACTCAGTAAAGCTCCCTCTGCACTGTCCCATCAAACACTCGCAGGTTAGGTACAGCATGGGTTAGATATAGAGTAAAGCGCACAATACACTGGCCGTCAAGCACTCCCAGTGCAGGTACAGCAAGGTTTAGATACAGAGTAAAGAGCCCTCTACACTGTCCCAACATACACTCCCAGGTCAAGTACAGCACGGGTTACATACAGAGTAAAGCTCTCTCTACACTGTGCCAACAAGCATTCCCAGGCAGCAACAGCACGAGTTAGATGCAGAATAAAGCTCCCTCCACACTGTCCCATCAATCACTCGCAGGGCAGGTACAGCACGGGTTAGATACAGAGTAAAGCTCTCGCATCACTGTCCCATCAAACACTCACATGTCAGGTACAGTACAAGTAAGATACAGTGTAAATCTGCCTCGACACTTTCCCATCAATGACTCCCAGGGCAGGTACAGCAAGGTTCAGATAAAGAGTAAAGCTCCCATCAAACACTCACATGTCAGGTACAGTACAAGTATGATACAGTGTAAATCTGCCTCTACACTTTCCCATCAATGACTCCCAGGGCAGATACAGCACGGGTTAGATACAGAGACAAGCTCCCTCTACACTGTCGTTTCAATATCTGCCAGGGCAGGTATATCACAGTTTAGCTGCAGAGTAAAGATCATTCTAAAAGGACCCATGAAACACTCCCAGGGCAGCTACAGCACAGGGTAAGATATAGAGTAAGGTTTCCTATACACTGTTGCATCAAACACTCTCAGGCCAGTTACAGCACGGGTTAGATGCAGAGTAAAGATCCCTCTACAGAATCCCAGGGCAGGACAGCAATGGTTAGATATAGAGTAAAGCTCCCTCTACATTGTCCCATCAAACACTCGCAGGGCAGTTAGTGCATGGGTTAGATACAGAGTAAAGCTCCCGCTATACTGTCCCATCAAACAGTCCCAGGGCAGGTACAGCACTGGGTTGGATGCAGAGTAAAGCTTCCTCTACACTGTCCCATCAAATATTCCCAGGCATGTACAGCCCGTGTTAGATACTGACTATAGCTCCCTGTATACTATCACCTCAAACAGTCCCAGGCCAAGTACTGCACGGGTAAGATGCAGAGTAATGCTGCCTCTACACTGTTGCAACAAACACTCCCAGGTCAGGTACAGCACGGATTAGATACAGAGTAAAGCTCCCTCTACACTGCCCCATTAAACACTCCCAGGTCTAGAACAGCACGGGTTAGATACAGAGTAAATACCCCTCTATCCTGTTCCAACAAACACTCCCAGGCCAGGTACTGCACGCGTTAGATACAGAGTATAGCTCACTATACATTGTGCCATCAAACACACCAAGGGCAGATACAACACTGGTTAGATATAGAGGAGAGCTCCCTCTACACTGTCCCATCAAACAGTCCCGGGGCAGGTGCAGCATGGATTAGATATGGAATGAAGCTCCCTCTGCACTGTTGCATCAAACACTCCCAGGGCAGGTACAGCACAGGTTAGTTGCAGAGTAAAGTTCCCTCTACACTGTCCCATCAAACACTCCCAGGGCAGGTACAGCACAGGCATGATGCAGAGTAAAGCTACCAAAACACTGTCCCATCAAACACTCCCAGGACAGGTACAGCACAGGTAAGATGCAGAGTAAAGATCCCACTACAGAATCCCATCATACAATCCCAGGGCAGGTACTGCAATGGTTATATATAGAATAAAGCTCCCTCTGCACTGTCCCATCAAACACTCGCTGGGCAGTTAGTGCATGGGTTAGTTACAGAGTAAAGCTCCCTCTACACTGTCCCATCAAACACTCCCAGGGCAGGTACAGCACGGGTTAGATACAGAGTAAAGCTCCCTCCACAAATACCCATCAAAGTTTAGATCCAGAGTAAAGCTCCCTCTACCATCACATTAGAGAGATGAATGCGTAGCTCAAAGACTGGTATGGGAGAAATTGGTTTCGCTTCCTGGGGCACTAGCACAAGTACTGGGGAAAGTGGGATCTGTACCACTGGGACCAGTGTTCTGGCGAGTCATAGGGCGGCAGAGAGGGCTTTCAACTAAATATTGGGGGCCAGGGATCGAATCACAGAATCCCCACAGTGCAGATAGAGGCCGTTTCGGCCCATCGAGCCTGCACCGACACATATCCCACCCTATCCCCGTAATCCCACGTATTTAATCCACCTAACACTAAGGATCAATTTCTCATAGCCAAATCAGCCTAACCCGCACATCTTTGGACTGTGGGAAGAAACCGGAGCACCCGGAGGAAACCCACGCGGACACGGGGAGAATGTGCAAACTCCACACAGACTGTCACCCGTGGCCGGAACCGAACCCGGCTCTCTGGCACTGTGAGGCAACAGTGCTAACCACTATGCCACCGTGTTGCCCATCTGGAAAGATGTGGAAATTCAACGAGTAGAAACAAGACAAGAGAGAAAGGTATTAACATGGGAAATGATAAACAGACCGTGACGGGAAGGAATAGAGAGCACACATCTAAGAGTAAATCAACAGATAAGGCTAAAGGTTACAAAAATAATAAAAGGACCGTACTAAAGGCTCTGTATCTGAATGCACGTAGCATTCGAAACAAAACAGATGAACTGATGGCGCAAATAGAATTAAATAAGTACAATCTGATAGCCATTACAGAGACATGGCTGCAGGATGACATAGATTGGGACCTGAATATTGAAGGGTACATGATATTTAGGAAAAAGTGGAGGGGTAGCTCTGTAAATTAATAATGGTATTAACGCAATAGAGGGATGACTTAAGTTCAGGAAACCAGGATGTAGAAGCGGTTTGGGTAGAGATGAGAAATGATGAAGGCAAGAAGTCACTTGTGGAAGTGGTGTACAGGCCCCCTAACAGTAACCACACGTTAGGATGGAGTATCAAGGAAGAAATAATGGGAGCTTGTCAGAAAGGTACGGCAATAATCATGGAGGATTTTAATCTACGTATAGACTGGAAAAATCAGATGGGCAAAGGTAGCCTAGATGAGGAGTTCATAGAATGTTTTTGGGACAGTTTCTTAGAACAGCAGGTTCTGGAGCCAACCAGAGAGCAGGCTATAGTGGACCTGGTATTGTGAAACAAGATAAGATTAATTAATGACCACATAGTGAAGGTACCCCTAGGTCGCAGCGATCAGAATATGATTGAATTTTACTTTCAGTTTGAGGGAGAGAAGATTTGGTCCAAGACTAGTTTCTTTTAACTTAAAGGGCAATTATGAGGGCATGATAGCAGAGCTAGCTAAAGTGAACTGGCAAACTAGAGTAAGCGATAGGTCAATAGAGCTGCAGTGGCAGACATTTAATGGGATATTGCAGAATACACAGAATAGATCCATTCCAACGAGAAAGAAAAATTCCAAGGGGCGGACCCACCATCCGTGGTTAACTAAAAAAGTTAAAGATAGTATCAAACTTAAAGATAAAGCATACAATTGTGCAAAGATGGGTGGCAGGTCAGAAGATTGGACAGAATATAAACAAACAGCAAAGAATTACTAAAAGATTAATAAGGAGAGAAAAATGAGAGTACGAGAGAAAGCTAGCTAGAAATATAAAAACAGATAGTAAGAGTTTCTATAGATATTCTAAAAAGAAAAGAGTTAACAAAGGGAGCGTTGGTCCTATAAAAAGTGAGTCTGGGGAATTAATAATGGGAAATAAGGAGATTGCAGTTGAATTGAACAGGTATTTTGCATCGGTCTTCACTATAGAGGATACAAGTAACATCCCAGAAACAGCTGTAAATCAGGAAATGGAAGGGAGGGAGGAAGTCAAGAAAATTACAATCACCAGGGAAGTAGTACTGAGGAAATTGTTGGAGATGCGGGCTGACAAGTCACCGGGTCCTGATGGACTTCATCCTAGGGTCTTAAAAGAAGTAGCTAGTGAGATAGTTGATGCGTTGGTTTTAATTTTCCAAAATTCCCTAGATTCGCGGAAGGTTCCATTAGATTGGAAAATAGCGAATGTAACTCCTTTATTCAAAAAGGGAGGGAGACAGAAAGCAGGAAACTACAGGCCAGTTAGCTTAACACCTGTCTTAGGGAAGATGCTAGAAACTATTATTAAAGACGTTATAGCAGGGCACTTGTAAAAGTTCAAGGTAATCAGGCAGAGTCAGCATGGTTTTGTGAAAGGGAAATCATGTTTAACCAATTTATTGGAGTTCTTTGAGGAAGTAACATGTGCTGTGGATAAAGGGGAACCGGTGGATGTACTGTACTTAGATTTCCAGAAGGCATTTGATAAGGTGCCACATCAAAGGTTATTTCGGAAAATAAAAGCTCATGGTGTAGGGGGCAACATATTGGCATGGATAGAAGATTGGCTAGCTAACCGGAAACAGAGTGTAGGCATAAATGGGTCATTTTCTGGTTAGCAAATGTAATGTGTAGTGTGCCACAGGGATAATGCTGGGGCCTCAACTTTTTACAATTTATATAAATGACTTGGATGAAGGGACCGAAGGTATGGTTGCTAAATTTGCTGATGACACAAAGATAGGTAGGAAAGTACATTGTGAGGAGGACATATGGAGGCTACAAAGGTATATAAATAGGTTAAGTGAGTGGGCAAAGATCTGGCAAATAGAGTATAATGTGTGAAAATGTGCAATTGTGCATTTTTGCAGGAAAAATAAAAAATAAGCATATTATCTAAATGGTGAGAGATTGCAGAGCTTTGAGATGCAGAGGGTTCTGGGTGTCCTAGTGCATGAATCGCAAAAGGTTAGTATGCAGGTACAGCAAGTAATTAGGAAAGCTAATAGAATGTTAACCTTTATTGCGAGGGGAATTGAATACAAAAGTAGGGAGTTTATGCTTCAGTTATAGAGGGCATTGGTGAGACCACATCTGGAGTACTGAGTACAGTATTAGTCTATTTATTTAAGGAAGGATGTAAATGCGTTGGAAGCAGTTCAGAGAAGGTTTACTAGACTAATACTTGGAATGGGCGGGTTGTCTTATGAGGAAAGGTTGAACAGGCTAGGCTTGTATCCACTGGAGTTTAGAAGAGTAAGAGGTGACTTGATTGAAACCTATAAGATCCTGAGGGGTCTTGACAGGGTGGATGTGGAGAGGATGATTCCTCTTGTGGGAGAATCTAGAACTAGGGGTCACTGTTTAAAAATAATGGAGCGCCCATTTTAGACAGAGCTGAGGAGAATTTTTTTTCTCAGAGGGTCGTGAGTCTTTGGAACTCTCTTCCTCAGAGGGCGGTGGAAGCAGAGTCTTTGAATATTTTTAAGGCGGACGTAGATAGATTCTTGATGAGCAAGGGGGTGAAAGGTTATCGGGGGTTGGACGGGAATGTGGAGTAATCAGATCAGCCATGATCTTATTGAATGGCGGAACAGGCTTGAGGGACCGAATGGCCGACTCCTGCTCCTAATTCGTATGTTCGTTATGTACCTGCCCCGGGGGGATTGGGAGGGGCTTGGCCGCTTTAACATTTTTCCAGGCTGCTCTTTGATTGATTGGCTCCCTGCTCCTGTGTGATGTCACCTGGAGACAGGGCCCCGCCCCTGGTTACGGCCCATCAGTGGGATGTCAGTGTGGGAGGAGCTGGAGTGACAGCTGACACTGGCAGTGAGTTTAGTCCCAATAAACAGGGCAAAGGGCTGAAAGGAACAATTTATTATTAATGTAAGTAATTCAAATACACATTAATTGCAAATATAATGAAATTAGATACAATCCCAGTCAAAAAAACAGCTCCACTGTATTCCAGGTACTGGATCTGGGATTAATATGAATGATTTTTCTATTGACAGTCTCTGGGAGTGAGCAATATCTCAGGAAGGTGGAGAGAGAGAAGTCGAATCATCGCCTCACTGACTGGGACTGGAGAAATGTCGCTGGTTTCACAGAGCAGATCTGGTGGGATCGAGAGCCCCCGTGTCGGAGACGGGATAAAACGGGAAGCTTCAACAATGATTGGAAAGGTGAGGAACTTTACTGAGAATTCCACCAGTCCAGGATTCTGCCGAGGTGAGAGTCTAACCAGATACTGGGAGCTGTTCAACATCTGCCGTCAGGCTCGGCCTTTGATGTCGCAAATTGAGCGGAGCTTAACTCGGAGATAAACCTTGCCCGTACCTCACCCGGGAGTGTTTGACACTTACATGTAGAGGGATCTTTATTCTGTATTCATCCCATGCTGTACCCGAGCTGGTTGTGCTTCATTGGGTAGTGTCAAGGGAGCTGTACGCTGCATAGAACACATGATGCATCACAGTTGGTTGTGTTGATGAACCAAATTGGAGGGAACTTTATTCTGTATCTAATCCGTGCTGTACCTGCCCTGTGACTGTTTGGTGGGGCAGTGCAGAGGGAGCTTTACTCTGTATCTAACCCGTGCTGTACTGCCCTGGGACTGTTTGGTGGGGCAGTGTAGAGGGAGCTGAATTTTGTATCTAACCCACTGTACCTGCCCTGGAGGTATTTGATGAGAGCTTTACTCTGTAACAGGGGAATACATGGGGTACACAGCACAGAACCAGGCGATTCGGCCCAAACAGTCCATGCCAGCGTTTATGCTCCACTCGAGCCTCCTCCCGTCTTACCTCATCTAATTCTATCAGCGTAACCCTCTATTCCCTTCTCCCACATTTGCTTATCTAACTGCCCCTTAAATGCATCAATACTATTCGCTTCAACCACTCCCTGTGGTAGCGAGTTCCACATTCTCACCACTCTCTGGGTAAAGAGGTTTCTTCTGAATTCCCTCTTTGATTTCTTGGTGACTACCTTATATTGATGGCCTCTAACCCTCAGCCTTCAAGAGAAAGGAGATTTAGCCTGCACTTCCTTTCCTGACATTGCCTTACCTTGATTTTCTGGTATTATCCATGTAAATCTTCTCTGCTCCCTCTCCAGTGCCTCTATATCCTTTTTAGAATATAGCGACCAGAATTGTACGCAGCACTCCAAGTGTGGTCTAAACAAGGTTCGATACAAGTTTAGCATAAATTCACTACTTTTCAATTCTACCTTTCCAGATATAAACCCGAGTGATTGGTTTGCTTTTTATGGCCTTATTAACCTGTGTCGCTACTTTCAGTGATTTGTGTATTTGTACTCCGAGATCCCTTTGCTCCTCTACCCCATTTATATTCTTATTTTCCAAGTAATATGTGACCTCTCTACTTTTCTTAACAAAATGTAATACCTCAGATTTATCTGTGTTAAATTTCATTTGTCAATTATATGCCCATTAAAGAGCTATTAGAAATACATAATTAATAATATCAATCAGTAATGGAAATGTATGGCTAAAACTATAATATTTATGTCTCCCCCCTGGAGTGAACCCTGGGGAACTCCACTGTATACCTCCCTCCAGACCCAATATTGATTCCTGGGGAGCTCCACTGTATACATGCCCCCAGACAACAGTACTGAACCCTGGGGTTCTACACTGTATACGTCCACCCAGAGAGCAGTACTGAACCCTGGGGAACAGGTGTGTATACCTCCCTCCAGGCCCCAGTACTGAACCCTGGGGAACTCCAATGTATACCACGCTCCAGACCCCAGCACTGAATCCTGGGGAACTCCACTGTATTCCTCCCTCCAGACCCCAGCACTGAACCCTGGGGAACTCCACTGCATACCTCCCTCCAGACCCCAGTACTGAAACCTGGGAACTCCACTGTATTCCTCCCTCCAGACCCAAGTACTGAACCCTGGGGAACTCCACTGTATACCTCCCTCCAGACCCCAGTACTGAACCCTGGGGAACTCCACTGTATACCTCCTTCCAGACCCCAGTAGTGAACCTTGGAGAACTTCACATTATACCTCCCTTCATCCAGGCACCAGTACTGAACGCTGGGGAATCCACTGTATACCTCTCTCCAGCCCCCAGTACTGAACCCTGGGGAACTCCACTGTATACCTCCCTCCAGACCCCAGTACTGAACCCTGGGGAACTCCACTGTATACCTCCCTCCAGACACCAGTACTGAACCCTGGGGAACTCCACTGTATACCTCCCTCCATACCCCAGTACTGAACCCTGGGGAACTCCACTGTATACCACCCTCCAGACACCAGTACTGAACCCTGGGCAACTCCACTGTATACCTCCCTCCAGACCCCAGTACTGAACCCTGGGGAACTCCACTGTATACCTCCCTCCAGACCCCAGTACTGAACCCTGGGGAATTCCACCGTATACCTCCCTCCAGACACCAGTACTGAACACTGGGCAACTCCACTGTATACCTCCCTCCAGACCCCAGTACTGAACCCTGGGGAACCCCACTGTATACCTCCCTCCAGACCCCAGTACTGAACCCTGGGGAATTCCACCGTATACCTCCCTCCAGACACCAGTACTGAACCCTGGGGAACTCCACTGTATACCTCCCACCAGACCCCAGTACTGAACCCTGGGTAACTCCACTGTATACCTCCCTCCAGACCCCAGTAATGAACCCTGTGGAACTCCACTGTATACCAACCCCCAGACAACAGTACTAAAGCCTAGGGAAGTCCACTGTATACCTCCCTTCAGACACCCAGTGATGAAACCTGGGGAATCCCAATGTATACCTCCCTTCAGCCCCTGCTACTGAACCCTGGGGAACTCCACTGTATACTTCCCTCCAGACCCTGCTACTGAACCCTGGGGAATCCCACTGTATACCTACCTCCAGACACCCGTACTGAACCCTGGGGAACTCCACTATATACCGCCCTACAGACTCCACGACTGAACACTGGGGAACTCCACTGCCTACCTCTCTCCGGACCCCAGTACTGAACGGTGGGGAACTACACTATATACCTCCCCCCAGACCCCCAGTACTGATCCCTGGGGATCTCCACATTCGACCTCCCTCCAGACCCCGGTACTGAACCCTGGGGATCTCCACTGTATACCTCCCTCCAGCCCCCAGTACTGAACCCTGGGGATCTCCACTGTATACATCCCTCCAGACCCCAGTACTGAACCCTGGGGAACTCCACTGTATACCTCCCTCCAGACCCCAGTACTGAACCCTGGGAAATTCCACTGTATACCTCCCTCCCGCCCCCAGTACTGAACCCTGGGGAACTCCACTGCATACCTCCCTCCAGACCCCCAGTACTGATCCCTGGGGAACTCCACTGTATACCTCCCTCCAGACCCCCAGTACTGAACCCTGGGGAACTCCACTGTATACCTCCCTCCAGACACCAGTACTGAACCCTGGGAACTCCACTGTATACCTCCCTCCAGACCCAGTACTGAACCCTGGGGAACTCCACTGTAAACCTCCCCACAGACACCACGACTGAACATAGAAGATAGGAGTAGGCCGATCGTCCCCTCGAGCCTGCTCCGCCATTCAATGCGATCATGGCTGATCATCCAAATTCAGTACCCTGTCACTGCTTTCTCCCCACATCCCTTGATCCCTTTAGCCTTAAGAAATATATCTCACTCCTTCTTGAATATATTTAATGAGTTGGCCTTAACTGCCTTCTGTGGTAGAGAATTCCACAGGTTCACCACTCTCTGGGTGTAGAAATTCCTCCTCATCTAAGTCCTAAATGGCTTATCCCTTATCCTTAGACTGTGACCCCTGGTGCTGGACTCCCCCGCCATCGGGAACATCCTTCCTGGTCCTAGTCTGTCTAGTCCTGTTAGAATTTTATAAGTTTCAATGAGATCCCCTCTCATTCTTCTAAAATCCAGCGAGTATAAGCCCAATCGACCCAATCTCTCTTCATACGTTATTCCTGCCATCCCAGGTATCAGTCTGGTGAATCTTCGCTGCACTCCCTCCATGGCAAGAACATCCTTCCTCAGATAAGGCGACCAAAACTGCACACAATACTCAAGATATGGTCTCACCAAGGCTCTGTACAACTGCAGCAAGACATTCTTGTTCCTGTACTCGAACCCTCTCGCTACGAAGGCCAACATACCATTTGCCTTCTTAACCGCCTGCTGCACCTGCATGCTTACCTTCAGCGACTGGTGCACAAGGACTCCCAGGTCTCGTTGCACTTCCCCTTCTCCCAATCTATTGCCGTTCAGGTAATAATATGCCTCCTGTTTTTGCCACCAAAGTGGATAACCTCGCATTTATGCACATTGTACTGCATTTGCCATGCTTCTGCCCAATCACCCAACCTATCCAAATCATACTGGAGTTTCTCGGCATCCACTTCACAGCCCACACGCCCACCCAGCTTTGTGTCGTCTGCAAACTTGGAGAGATTACATCGAGGTCCCTCGTCTAGATCATTAATATATATTGTGAATAGCTGGGGTCTTAGGATCGATCCCTGCGGTACCCCACTAGTCACTGCCTGCCAGTCGGAAAAAGACTCATTTATTCCAACTGTATGCTTCCTGTCTGCCAACCAGTTCTCTATCCAAGTCAGTACAATGCCCACAATCCCATGTGCCTCACCTTTACACGATAATCTCTTATGCGGGACCTTATCGAAAGCCTTCTGAAAGTCGAAATACACCACATCCACTGGTTCTCCCTTATCTATTTTACCAGTTACATCCTCAAAAAATTCCAGTAGATTAGTCAAGCACGATTAACCTTTTGTAAATCCATGTTGACTTTGACCGATCCTTTCACTGTTTTCCAAGTGCTCTGCTATTACATCTTTTATAATGGACTCCAACATTTTCCCCACTGCCGATGTCAGGCTTCCCGGTCTATAATTCCCCGTTTTCTCTCTCCCACCTTTTTTAAATAGTGGGGTAACATTAGCTACCCACCAATACATGGGAATTGTTCCAGTGTCTATAGAATTTTGGATGACTAGCAATGCATCCACTATTTCTAGGGCCACTTCCTTAAGTACCCTAGGATGTAGATTATCAGGCCCTGGGGATTAATCTGCCTTCAATCCCGTCAAATTCCCTAACACCATTTCCTACAATTACTGATTTCTTTCAGTTCCTCCCTCTCATTAGACCCTATGTTCCCCGACATATCTGGGAGGTTATTTGTGTCCTCCTTTGTGAAGACAGAACCAAAGTATGTATTCGATTGGTCTGCCATTTCTTTGTTCCCCATTATAAATTCCCCTGATTCTGACTGCAAGGGACCTACGCTTGACTTCACCAATCTTTTTCTCTTCACATATCTATAGAAGCTTTTACAGTCAGTTTTTATGTTCCTCACAAGCTTACTCTCATACTTTATTTTCCCCCTCTTAATTAATCCCTTTGTCCTCCTCTGCTGAAACCTAAAGTGCTCCCAATCCTCAGGTTTGCTGCTTTTTCTGGCCAATTTATGTGTCCTCTCTTTGGATCTTATGCTATCCCTAATTTCCCTTGTTAGCCACGGTTGATTCACATTTTTTGTTTTATTTTTATGCCATACAGGGATGAACAAATTCTGTAGTTCATCCATGCGATCTTTAAATGTTTGCCTTTGCCTATCCATCATCAACCCTTTGATTAACATTCCCCAATCAATCCTACCCAATTCGCGCCTCGTACCATCGTAGTTTCCTTTATTTAAATTCAGGACACGAGTCTGTGAGTCAAATACTTCACTCTCCATCTTAATGAAGAATTCGATCATATTATGATCGCTCCGCCCCAAGGGCCCTCGCACAACAAGATTGCTAATTATTCCTTTTTCAATTGCATAATACCTAGTCTAAGATGGCCTGATCTCGAGTTGGTTGCTCGACATATTGGTCCAGGAAACCATCCCGTATACACTCCAGGCATTCCTCCTCCACAATATTGTTACTAATTTGGTTTGCCCAATCTATATGTAGATTAAAGTCACCCATGATAACTGCAGAGCCCTTATTGCACGCGTCTCTAATTCCCGTTTAATGCCATCCCCAACTTCAGCATTACTGTTTGGGGGTCTGCATACAACTCCCACTAACGTTTCTGTCCCTTGGTATTTCTCAGCTCTACCCATACAGATTCTACATCACAGAGCTGATATCCTTCCTAATAATTGTGTTAATCTCCTCTTTAAACAGCAATGCTACCCGATTCCTTTTCCTTTTTGCCTGTCTTTCCTGAATATTGAATACCCCTGGATGTTGAATTCCCAGCCTTGGTCACACTGGAGCCATGTTTCCCTAATCCCAATCATATCATAACCGTTTACAGCTATTTGCGCCGCTAATTCATCCACTTTATTACGAATGCTCCTCGCATTCAGACACAAAGCCTTCAGGCTTGTTTTTTTTAACAATCTTAGAACTTTTAGAATTATTATTTACCAGGGAACTCCACTGTCTACCTCCCTCTAGTCTCCAGTACCGAACCCTGGGGAACTCCACTGTATACCTCCCCCCAGACACCAGTACTGAACCCTGGGGAACTCCACTGTATACCTCCCTCCAGACCCCAGTACTGAACCCTGGGTAACTCCACTGTATCCCTCCCTCCAGACCCCAGTACTGAACCCTGGGGAACTCCACTGTATACCTCCCTCCAGACCCCAGAACTGACCCTGGGGAACTCCACTGTATACCTCCCTCCAGACCCCAGTACTGAACCCTGGGGAACTCCACTGTATACCTCCCTCCAGACCCCAGAACTGACCCTGGGGAACTCCACTGTATACCTCCCTCCAGACCCCAGTACTGAACACTGGGGAACTCCACTGTATACCTCCCTCCAGAACCCAGTACTGAACCCTGGGGAACTCCACTGTATACCTCCCTCCAGACCCCAGTACTGAACCCTGGGGAACTCCACTGTATACCTCCCTCCATACCCCAGTACTGAACCCTGGGGAACTCCACTGTATACCTCCCTCCAGACCCCAGTACTGAACCCTGGGGAACTCCACTGTATACCTCCCTCCAGACCCCAGTACTGAACCCTGGGGAACTCCACTGTATACCTCCCTCCAGACCCCAGTACTGAACCCTGGGGAACTCCACTATATACATCCCTCCAGACCCCAGTACTGAACCCTGGGGAACTCCACTGTACACCTCCCTCCTGACCCCAGTACTGAACCCTGGGGAACTCCACTATTTACCTCCCTCCTGACCCCAGTACTGAACCCTGGCGAACTCCACTGTATACCTCCCTCCAGACCCCAGTACTGAACCCTGGGGAACTCCACTGTATACCTCCCTCCAGACCCCAGTACTGAACTCTGGGGGAGTCCACTATTTACCTCCCTCCAGACCCCAGTACTGAACTCTGGGGAGTCCACTATTTACCTCCCTCCAGACCCCAGTACTGATCCCTGGGGAACTCCACTGTATACCTCCCTCCAGAACCCAGTACTGAACCCTGGGGAACTCCACTGTATACCTCCCTCCAGACCCCAGTACTGAACCCTGGGGAACTCCACTGTATACCTCCCTCCAGACCCCAGTACTGAACACTGGGGAATTCCACTATATATACCTCCCTCCAGACCCCAGTACTGAACCCTGGGGAACTCCACTGTATACCTCCCTCCAGCCCCCAGTACTGAACCCTGGGGAACTCCACTGTATACCTCCCTCCAGACCCCAGTACTGAACCCTGGGGAACTCCACTGTATACCTCCCTCCAGCCCCCAGTACTGAACCCTGGGAACTCCACTGTATACCTCCCTCCAGACCCCAGTACTGAACCCTGGGGAACTCCACTGTATACCTCACTCCAGACCCCAGTACTGAACCCTGGGGAACTCCACTATTTACCTCCCTCCAGCCCGAAGACAGCCATTCAACACAATTCTGTGTTTTCTGTCCCTGATCCAATTTGTATCCATGCTGCCTCTGCCCCTTTTATCCCATGGCCTTTAATTTGCTAACAAGCCTAATATGTGTTACTTTATCAAACGCCTTTTTAATTTCCGTATCCAGAACATCAACTACACAGCCCTCATCAATCCTGTTACCTCATCAAAACTCTCAATCAGTTTAGTCAAACATGATTTGCCTTCAACAAATCTGGGCTGGCTCTCCCTGATAATATATACACAGTGGAATAAAGATCCAGTGAATTGGAAAATTGGGCTTGATCAGCAAGACACAGGGCAATAAATTTATCATTAATTGTTAACTTGAACATGACAACCAGCACAGAGGGGAATAGAGCGAGAGATTTCTCATCTACTCGTTGCCCCTTGGTGACATCATCCCAAAACACAGCGTCAGTTTCCACATGTACGCTGACGACACCCAGCTCTAACTCACTACCTCTTCTCTCGACCCCTTCACAGTGTGTAAATTATCAGACTGCTTGTCCGAGATACAGTTCTGAATGAGCCAAAAGTTTCTCCAATTATATATTGGGAAGACCGAAGCCATTGTTTTCGGTCCCTGCCACCAACACCGTTCCCTAGCCACAGACTCCATCCCTCTCCCGAACATCTGTCTGAGGCTGAACCACACTGTTCGCAACATTGGTGTCATATTTGATCCTGAAGTGAGCCTCCGACCACATATCCGCAGCATAACAAAGGCCGCCTACTTCCACCTCCGTAACATCGCCCGTCTCCGCCCTTGCCTCATCTCATCCGCTGCTGAAACCCTCATCCATGCCTTTGTTACTTCTAGACTTGACTATTCCAACGCAATCCTGGCTGGCCTCCCACATTCCACCCTATGTAAACTTGAGGTCATCCAAAACTCAGCTGCCTGTGTCCCAACTCGTACCAAGTACCGTTCACCCATCTCCCCTGTGCTCGCTGACCTACACTGGCTCCCGGTTAAGCAGCACCTCGATTTCAAAATTCTCATCCTTGTTTTCAAATCCCACCATGGCCTCGCCCCTTCCTATCTCTAATCTCCTTCTGCCCCACAACCACTCCCCAGCCCTCCCTTCTATTTCCTCCTTGAAGACGCTCCTTAAAACCTTCCACTTTGACCAAGGTTTTGGTCACCTGCACCAATTTATCCTTATGTGGAACGGAGCCTATTTTGTGTCTTAAACCGCCTTGGGACGTTTTACTGCGTTAAAGGCGCTATATAAATACACGTTGTTGTTGTTGTTGTTGAGGTGGTTTTAAAATGGAAGTGGTAACCAATACACCGAGGAACAAAGGCACTGTTAATTGATAAATAGGACATGAAAACGAATAAAAAGATTGCAGCGCAGGACCTACTGCTGGTCTTATCTATTATTTTGTTCAAAACGTTGCAATTATTTGTACAAATTGACATATTAAGCATAGAGGGGAAACGAGCTAGTTATT
Source organism: Squalus acanthias (assembly GCA_030390025.1). Lineage (NCBI taxonomy): Eukaryota > Metazoa > Chordata > Chondrichthyes > Squaliformes > Squalidae > Squalus > Squalus acanthias. The sequence goes on along the minus strand of JASTWF010001229.1, from coordinate 26,508 downwards.
TAAATTTGACTTGAAAAATAATACACGTGCATAAAGTTATTTAATTGTTAAATTGGGTTTGATAACCAATACACAGGCTAGAACTGTCAGTTAATTGTTAAATTGGGTATGATAACCAATACACAGGGTACAAATATCACAGTTAATTGTTAAATTGGGTATGATAACCAATACACAGGGTGAAACTGTCACAGTTAATTGTTAAATTGGGTATGATAACCAATACACAGGGTGAAACTGTCACAGTTAATTGTTAAATTGGGTATGATAACCAATACACAGGGTAAAACTGTCACAGTTAATTGTTAAATTGGGTATGATAACCAATACACAGAGTAAAACTGTCAGTTAATTGTTAAATTGGGTATGATAACCAATACACAGGGTAAAACTGTCACAGTTAATTGTTAAATTGGGTATGATAACCAATACACAGGATGAAACTGTCACAGTTAATTGTTAAATTGGGTATGATAACCAATACACAGGGTGAAACAGCACAGTTAATTGTGAAATTGGATATGATAACCAATACACAGGGTAAAACTGTCACAGTTAATTGTTAAATTGGGGATGATAACCAATACACAGGTAAAACTGTCACAGTTAATTGTTAAATTGGGTATGATAACCAATACACAGGGTAAAACTGTTAATTGTTAAATTGGGTATGATAACCAATACACAGGGTAAAACTGTTAATTTTTAAATTGGGTATGATAACCAATACACAGGGTAAAACTGTCAGTTAATTGTTAAATTGGGTATGATAACCAATACACAGGGTAAAACTGTCACAGTTAATTGTTAAATTGGGTATGATAACCAATACACAGGTTAAAACTGTCAGTTAATTATTAAATTGGGTATGATAACCAATACACAGGGTAAAACTGTCAGTTAATTGTTAAATTGGTATGATAACCAATACACAGGGTAAAACTGTCAGTTAATTGTTAAATTGGGTATGATAACCAATACACAGGGTAAAACTGTCAGTTAATTGTTAAATTGGGTATGATAGCCAATAAACAAGGGAGTAAAGTTAATTGTTAATTCTTAAATTGGAAATAAGCAAAACACAACAACTTATATTTATACAGCGCCTTTAACGTAGTAAAACGTCCCAAGGCGCTTCACAGGAGTGCTATCAAACAACATTTGACATCGAGCCACATAAGGAGATATTTGGGCAGATAACCAAAAGCTTGGTCAAAGAGGTAATTTTTAAGGAGCGTCTTGATGGAGGAGAGAGAGGCAGAGAGGTTTACGGACAGAATTCCAGAGCTTAGGGCCCAGGCAGCTGAAGGCATGGCCACCAATGGTGGAGTGATTAAAATCAGGGATACATTGAGAGGGACATTGAGAGAGACATTGACTGAAACATAGAGCGAGACATTGGGAGGGTCATTGAGCGGGCCATAGAGAGAGTCAGACAGACACAAAGAGAGAAATAGAAACAAAGAGAGTGGGCAGATTGAGAGATAGAAATAGAGAGACAGAAAGTCTGGGGGAGAGCCACAGACAGCCAGAGAGAGACAGACAGGCTGAGAGAGGCAGAGGGAAGAGAAAGACAGGGATAGATATTGAGAGTTAGAAAATAGGAACATATGAAATAGGAGCAGGAGTAGGCCATTTGGCCCATCGATCCTGCTCCGCCATTCAATAAGGTCATGGCTGATCTTCTACCTCAACACCACTTTCCTGAACTATCCCCATATCCCTTGATTCCCTTAATATTCAAAAATCTTTCAATCTCTGTCTTGAATATACTCAACGACTGAGCATCCACAGCCCTCTGGGGTAGAGAATTGCAAAGATTCCCCACCCTCCGAGTGAAGAATTTTCTCCTCATCTCGGACCTAACTGGCCGACGTCTTTTGCTGAGACTGTGACCCCTTGTTCTAGACTCCCGAGCCAGGGGAAACATCCTCACTGCATCTACCCTGTTAAGCCCTCTAAGAATTTTATATATTTCCATGAGATTACCTCTCATTCTTCTAAACTCTAGAGAACATAGGCCTAGTCTACTCAATCTGTTCTCATAGGACAATCCCCCCATCCCAGGAACCAGTCTGGTGAACCTTCGTTGCACTCCCTCTTTGGCAATTATATCCTTCCTTAGGTAAGGAGACCAAAACTGTACACAGTACTCCTGGTGTGGTCTCACCAGGGCCTTATATAATTGCAGTAAGACGTCTTTACTCTTATATTCAAATCCTCTTGTAATAAAGGCCAACATACCATTTGCTTTCCTAATTATTTGCTGTACCTGCATGTTACCTTTCAGTGATTCATGTACAAGGACACCCAGGTCCCTCTGAACACCAACATTTCCCAATCTCTCAACATTTAAAAAATACCTTGCTTTACTATTTTTCCTAACTGCACATTTCTCCACATTATATTCCATTTGCCATGTTCTTGCCCATTCACTTAGCCTGTCTATATCCCCTTGAAGCCTCCTTGCATCCTCCTCACAACTTACATTCCCACCCAGCTTTGTATCATCAGCAAACTTGGATATATTGCATTTGGTCCCCTCATCCAAATCATTGATATATATCGTAAATAGCTGTGGCCCAAACACTGATTCTTGCGGTACCCCACTAGTTACAGCCTGCCAAACCGAAAATGACTCGTTTATTGCTATTCTCTGTTTTCTGTCCGTTAACCAATCCTCAACCCATGCTAGAATATTACCCCCAATCCCATTTTGTTTAATAACCTCTTGTGCGGCACCTTATCGAATGACTTCTGAAAATCCAAATCCACCACATCTACTGTCTCCCCCTTATCTGTTCTGCTAGTTACAACCTCAAAAAACTCTAACAAATTTGTCAAACACGATTTCCCTTTCATAAATCCGTGTTGACTCTGCCCAATCCTATTATAATTTTCTAAGTGCCCTGTTACTACGTCCTTAATATATTTTAGCATTTTCCCTACTACTGATGTCAGGAAAACTGGTCTGTAGTTCCCCGTTTTCTCTCTCCCTCCTTTCTTAAATATTGGGGTTACATTTGCTACATTCCAATCCGCGGCAAACGTTCTAAAATCTATGCAATTTATGGAATTTCATCTGCCATCTATTTTGTTCTTTTTTATTCATTCATGGGCTGTGGTCATCGCTGGCACGCCTTGCATTTATTGCCCATCCCTAGTTGCACTTGAGAAGGTGGTGGTGAACCGCTGCAGTCGGTGATGGAAAGGCGCTCCCACAGTGCTGTTATGGAGGGAGTTGCAGGATTTTGACCCAGCGACAATGAAGGAATGGTGATATACTTCCAAGTCAGGATGGTGTGTGACTTGGTGGGGAAGTTACAGGTGATGGTGTTCCCATGCTCCTGCTGCCCTTGTCCTTCTAGGTGGTAGAGGCTGCATGTTTGGGAGGTACTGCCGAAGAAACCTTGGCAAGTTGCTGCAGTGCATCTTGTAGATGGTACACACTGCAGCCACGGTGCGCCGCTGGTGGAGGGAGTGAATGTTTAAGAACATAGACATAAGAAATAGGAGCAGGAGCAGGCCTCCTCTGTTCCAAGGAAAACAAACCCAGCTTATCCCAGTTAATATTGGGGTAGTTCAAATCTCCTACTATTACTGCCCTATAGTTTTTGCACTTCTCAGAAATGTGTCGACATATTTGCTCTTCTATCTCCCTCTCACTGTTTGGGGGTCGAGAGTACACTCCCAGCAGTGTGGTCGCCCCTTTTTTGTTTTTCCATTCGACCCATATGGCCTCGTTTGATGATCCCTCCAACATATCATCTCTCCTCACAGCTGTAATAGTTTATTTAATCAATACCGCGACCCCCTCCCTTTTTACCACCCTCTCTACCCCTTTATGGTGATGGATGGGGTACCAATCAAGTGGGCTGCTTTGTCCTGGATGATGTCGAGCTTCTGAGTGTTGTTGGAGCTGCACTCATCCAGACAAGTGGAGAGTATTCCATCACACTCCTGACTTGTGCCTTGTAGATGGTGGAAAGGATTTGGGGAGTCAGGAGGTGAGACACTCGCCGCAGAATACCCAGCCTTGACCTGCTCTTTTAGCAACAGTATTTATGTGGCTGGTCCAGTTAAGGTTCTGGTCAATGGAAACCCCCAGGATACTGATGGTGACGGATTTGGCGATGGTAATCCCATTGAATGTCAAGGGGATGTGGCTCTTGTTGGAGATTGTCATTGCCTGGCACTTGTTTGGTGTGATTATTACTTGCCACTTATCAACCCAAGGCTGAATGTCATCCAGGTCTTGCTGCATGCGGGCATGGACTGCTTCATTATCTGAGGAGTTGTGAATAGAACTGAATACTGAGCAATCATCAGCGAACATCCCCACTTCTGACCATAGGATGGAGGGAAGGTCATTGATGAAATAGCTGAAGATGGTTGGGCCGAGGACACTGCCCTGATGTACTGCTGCAGCGATGTCCTGGGGCTGTGATGATTGACCTCCAAAAACAACAACCATCTTCCGTTGTGCCGGGTATGACTAGAGCCAGTGGAGAGTTTTCCCCCTGCTTTCCATTGCCACAATTTTACTGGGGCTCCTTGATGCCGCACTCAGTCCAATGCTGCCTTGATGTCAAGGGCAGTCACTCTCACCTCACCTCTGGAATTCAGCTCTTTTGTCCATGTTTGGACCAAGGCTGTAATGAGGTCTGGAGCCGAGTGGTCCTGGCGGAACCCAAACTGGGCATCGGTGAGAAGATTATTAGTGAGTAAGTGCCACATAATAGCACTGTCGACGGCACCTTTCATCACTTTGCTCATTTCACCAGTCTGTCTATGTCCTCCTGAAGCCTACCTTATCCCGCTATGTGTGTGTGTGTATATATGTATATGAATATATATATATGTCTATATCATTAATATATGTCAAAAAGAGCAGTGGTCCGAATAGCGACATCTGGGGATACCACTGTACACTTCCCTCCAGTCTGAACAACAACCGTTCACCACTACTCTCGGTTTTCTGTCCCTTAGCCAATGTCAGATCCCCACTGCCACTGTCCCTTTGGTCCTAACAAGTCTATTCAATTGTACTTCATCAAATGCATTTTGAATGTCCATATACACAACATCAACCGCACTACCCTCATCAACCCTCTCCGTTACTTCATCAAAGAACTTAATCAAGTTTGTCAGACACACTTTGCCGCTAACATATCCGTGCTGGTTGTCATTTATTAATCCATGTTTTTTCCAAAGACAGATACTTTTCTCTGTGAATATGGCCTCTAGACGTTTCCCCACCACTGACGTTAGGCTGACTGGCCTGCAGTTACAGGGTTTATCCCTCTCTCCTTTTTTAAACAGGGTGTAACATTTGCAACCCTCCTGTCCTATGGCTCCACTCCCATATCCGAGGAGGATTGAAATATTCTGGCCAGAGCCTGCGCTATTTCCACCATTCCTTCCCTCAGCAATCCTCATACTTCCCATCCGGAACGGGTAAATGTTCTACTTTACTGTGGTATAAAAAGTGTTGGATTGAAAGGGGTTAACTGAAGCTGTTTGTTCAGTGACTGTAATTAATGTCAGTCTCCACGGGTTAACTGAAGATGTTTGTTCAGTGACTGTAATTAATGTCAGTCTCCATGGACTCTAATTGTATCAGTGCAGGGTTTCCCTCTTCTATTAATAAGGGATTCCTTTCAATGTGTTATCCATAGTGTCAGTGAGAGCATCGCCTCCGGCACTGACAGGGATCAGCGCGCTGCTCCACAGAGAGGGAGTCGGAATCTGAGAACAGTAGATTGGAATGTTACAACAATGGATCAGAATCTGAGAACAGTAGATTGGAATGTTACAACAATGGATCGGAATCTGAGAACAGTAGATTGGAATGCTACAACAATGGGCAGGAGTTTCAGCTGGCAGTTTGACTTTCTTTCAGAAAATTATGATTGGATACCATTAGACAGTCGGATACTGTTGGCATTTCAGATTGTTCAATGCATTTACTATCCCCTCCTTGCTGCTGTTGGTGTTCCTGGTAAGTCTCTCTATCCAGCTATTCTGTTAACCATGTTTTACTGTATTACTGTTCGTGTCATTTACTCTCCCCTCCTTGCTGCAGTTGTTGTTCCAGGTAAGTCTCTCTATCCAGCTATTAACCCTGCAAACCTTTGCTAACTGTATTACTATTCTTCATTCTTTGCTGCTGTTGGTGTCCTGGTAAGTCTCTATATCCAGAAATTGGATCTGTAAATCACGTTTCACTGTATTACTGTTTGTCATTTAAATCTTGGGAAGAGCGAAGCCATTGTCTTCGGTCCTAGTCACAAACTCCATTCTCTATCTACCGATTCAGGCCCCTCCCTGGTCAATGTCTGAGGCTGAACCAGGCTGTTTGCAACCTCTGCGATCTCTTTGTCCCTGAGCTGAGTTCCGAACTCATATCCTCTGAATCACCAGTCCTGCCGACTACCACCCCCAAAATTTCACCCATCTCCGCTCCACCTCAGCCCTTCTGCTGCATAAACCCTCATCCGTGCCTTTGTTAAATCCAGACTCGACTATTCCAATGCTCTCCTGGCCGGCCTCCCAGTAACAAGCCTCCATAAACTAGAGCTCATCCAAAACTCTGCTGCCCATATCCTAACACACATCATGTCCCGTTCACCCATCACCCCTGTGATCACTGACCAACATTGGCTGCCGATCCGGCAACAACTCGATTTAAATATTCTCCTCCTCATGTTCAAATCCCACCATGGCCTCACCCCTGCAATTAGTCCCATTCCCTTGCTCTTTTCCCATAGTCCTGCAAATTGTTCCCCTTCAGGTATTTATCCAATTCCCCTTTTAAAGTTAATTTCTCTCCCTCTGTACCTCTCCCTGTCTCTCAGTCTCTATTTTTATTTCCCTCTTTCTCCCTTTCTCTCTCTCTCCCTCTTCTCTCTCTCTCTGTCTCTTGCTCATAGAATCATAGAACGGTACATCACAGACGGAGGGCATTCGGCCCATCGTGTCCGTGCCGTCTCTTTGAAAGAGTTATCAATTCAGTCCTACTCTTTAATCGGAGCCCCATAAAAAATTCCCCTTCATCTAATTACCCCATTCCCTTTCGAAATTTACTATTGAATCTGCTTCCACCACGTTCTCAGTCAGTGCATTCTAGATCACAACTCACTGCGTAAAGAAAATTCTCATCTCTCCTCTGGTTCTTTTGACAATTACTTTAAATTTGTTTCCTCTGGTTACCCACCATTCTGCCTCTGGAAACAGACTTACTTACTCTATCAAAACCCATTACAATCTGGAACATCTATATTAAATCTCCCTAATGGAAAAGGACAAAGAAAGACCAGGTTTAAAAGTTTTCAATTGGGGAAAGGCCAAATTTACTCAGCTGAGATGTGATTTAGGAAAAGTGGACTGGAAACAGCTTCTTAATTGGAAATCAGTGCAGAGCCGTGGGAAGCATTCAACGAGGAGATAGTGAGGGCTCAGAGCAAATATATTCCCAAAAAGATAAAGGATGGGACTTCCAAATCTAGAGTCCCCTAGTTGTCAAGGGGAATACAGGGTAGGATAAGGGAACAAAAAGGGAAGCTTTTGTCAGATACCGAGAGCTCAATACTACAGAAAGCCTAGAGGGGTATAGAAAGTGCAGGGGTGAAATTAAAAAGGAAATTAGGAAAGCAAAGAGATGGCATGAAAAAATATTGGCAAGTAAAATCAAGGAAAACCCAAAGATATTTTATACATACATCAAGAGCAAGAGGATAACTAAGGAAAGAGTCTGGCCTATTATAGACCAAACAGTGAATCTGTGTGTAGAGGCGGAAGACGTGGATATGGTTCTTAATAAATACTTTGTGTCTGTCTTCACAGAAGAGTGAGACGATGCAGACATTGTAGTTAAGGAGGAGGAGTGTGAAATATTAGATGAGACAAACATAGTGAGAGAGGAAACATTAAGGGGTTCAGCATCTTTGAAAGTAGATAAATCACGAGGCTCGGATGAAATGTATCCCAGGCTTTTAAGGGAGGAAATAGCGGAGGCTCAGACCATCATTTTCCAATCCTCTCTGGCTACAGGCGTGATGCCAGAGGACTGGAGGACTGCTAACGTTGTACCATTGTTTAAAAAGGGAGAAAGGGATAGACCGAGTAATTACAGGGCAGTCAGTCTAACCTTGGTGGTGGAAAAAAATATTGAAAGATTCTGAGGGGCAGTATAAATCGGCATTTAGAAAGGCACAGATTAATCAAGGACAGTCAGCATGGTAATGTTAAGGGAAGGTCGTGTCTGACTAACTGGATTGAATTTTTTGTGGAGGTAATGAGGAGGGTCGATGAGGGGAGTGCATTTGATGTAGTCCACGTAGATATTAGTAAGGCCTTTGACAAGGTCCCACATGACAGGTTGGTCATTGGATCCAAGGGAAAGTGGCAAGTTGGATCCAAAATTGGCTCAGTGGCAGGAAGCAAAGGATAATGGTCAACGGGTGTTTTTGTGACTGGAAGGTTGTTTCCAGTGGGGTTCCACAGGGCTCAGTACTAGGTCCCCTGCTATTTGTGGTATATATCAATGATTTAGACTTCAGTGTTGGGGCCATGATGAAGAAGTTTGCACATGATACAAAATTGGCCGTGTGGTTGATAGTGAGGAAGAAAGCTGTAGACTGCAGAAGATATCAATGGACTGGTCCGGTGGGCAGAACAGTGGCAAAATGACTTCAATTCGGAGAAGTGTGAGGTAATGCATTGGTGGAGGACTAAAAAAGAGGGCATACACAATAAATGGTAGGATCCTGAGAATTGCAGAGGAACAGAGGGACCTTGGAGTACATTTCCACATATCTATAAAAATATCAGGACATATAGATAGGGTGGTTAAGAAGGCATGTGGGATACGTTGCTTTATTAGCCGAGGCATAGGATATAAAAGCAGGGAGGTTATGTTAGAACTGTATAAAACACTAGTTAGGCCACTGCTAGAATACTGTGTAAAGTTCTGGTCACCACATTACAGGAACGATGTGATTGCACGAGAGACATTATAGAGGAGATTTACGTGGATGTTGCCAGGACTGGATAATTTTAGCTATGAGGAAAGATTGGATAGCCTGGGGTTGTTTACTTTGGAACAGAGGAGGCTGAGGGAAGATTTAATTGAGGTGTATAAAATTATGAGAGGCCTAGCTAGAGTCGATAGGGAGGAACTATTTGCCCTGACAGGGAGGTCAATAACCGGGGGTCATAGATTTAAATTAATTGGTAGAAGGATTAGAGGGGAGATGGGGAGAAATGTTTTCACCCAGAGGGCGGTGGGGGTCTGAAACTCACGGCCTGAAAGTGTGGTCGAGGCAGAAACCCTCATCACGTTTAAAACGTACTTGGATATGCACTTGAAATGCTGTAACCTACAGGGCTAAGGACCAAGAGCTAGAAAGTGGGATTAGGGTGCAGAGCTCTATTTCGACCACGGATGACACAATGGGCCAAATGGCCTCCTCCCGTATTCTTGCCCATCCCTAGTTACCCGTGAGAAAATGGTGGGCCTTCAAATTGAGCCACTGCAGTCCCTGTGGTGAAGGTGCTCCCACAATACTGTTATGGAAGGAATGTCAGGCTTTTGACCGAGTGACGATGAAGGAACGGCGATATATTTGAAGGGTACGGAAGCATAGTGGTAATGTTGCTGGACTAGTAAACCAGATGACTGGACAAATGATCCAGAGTTCAAGTCCCACCAGCTGGGGAATTTAAATTCAATTAATTAAACAAATCTGGAATGAAAAGCTAATATCAAGAATGGTGACCATGAAACTACGGGATTTTTATAAAAACCTATCTGGGAAGGAAATCTGCCGTCCTTACCCAGTCTGGCTGAAATGTGACTCCAGACCCAGAGCAATGTGATTAACTTTTAACTGCCCTCTGAAATGGCCTAGCAAGCCATTTAGTTTTATAAGGCGGCTCACCACCACCTTCTCAAGGGCAATTAGGAATGGACAATAAATGTGGCCTTGCCAGCGACGCCCACATCCCATGAATGAATAAAAAATTGTTCCAGCCTGGATGGTGTGTGACATGAAGTTGGAACTTGGTTGTGATGGTGTTTTGTGCGACAGTCCGAGCCGAACTCTAACCCCTCCCTGTGCCCCTTGATGCCAATAGTAGAAATTCACCTTTGACCCTGGGGATGAGACATACTTACGGTAAAATACTAAATACAAACAAAGTAACGTTTGGCATTTTCGGGATGCAAATCCTTTACTGAACACTTGGCAATGTGTTGGGGCTCAACACGGGGATGAGAATTATAAAATCAAAGCATTGCCGGACCGGGAGCCAATGTAGGTCAGCGAGCACAGGGGTGATGGATGAACGGGACTTGATGCGAGTTAGGACACGGACAGCAGAGTTTCGGATGAGACAGAAATGCTTGTAATTAATTTTAGATACAACTCTTATATCTCCCCACCCCTCGAGCAATCTGTCTCGGATGATAACAAATGACTCTGAATGGGTTCAAGCCGAGCCTTTGAGAGGAAAAGTCTTAGTCCAATTCACCAGCACACTGTGACATTTGATATTTGCCGATGTCTACTGACAGGAGCCGAGAAATTTGTCTCGGGCGTGGGTTAAACGGGTGGTATCGGATCGGGCGCCCGTTACACGCACCGCCTGATATTCAGTTCCACTGCAGTCAATGACGGGTTTCTAGTCCTAGGGCTTCAATTCTTCACACTACTTTTCCAGCAAAGCTTTCTCCGTAACTCAGTGAAGTCACTTCAGTGTCAAAGAACTAGTCTCAGTGATCCTGCACCATCAACACCCCTGTGGTACCAAAATCCATGGTCCCCTGTTTAAAAAAAAAACATCCATTCCAACTCCTCTTAATTGTATAACATGCGATGAACACCGAAACAAGAGGCCGGAGCCACAGTCAGTGACAAAAAACATTCACAAAGGCTTTTTAGAGAGACAGGACCAGTCACACAGGCTTTTAAAGAGACAGGACCAGTCACACAGGCTTTTTAAAGAGACAGGACCAGTCACACAGGCTTTTTAAGAGACAGGACCAGTCACACAGGCTTTTTGAAGAGACAGGACCAGTCACACAGGCTTTCTAAAGAGACAGGACCAGTCACACAGGCTTTTTAAAGAGACAGGACCAGTCACACAGGCTTTTAAAGAGACAGGACCAGTCACACAGGCTTTTTAAAGAGACAGGACCAGTCACACAGGCTTTTAAAGAGACAGGACCATTCACACAGGCTTTTTAAGAGACAGGACCAGTCACACAGGCTTTTTAAAGAGACAGGACCAGTCACACAGGCTTTTAAGAGAGACAGGACCAGTCACACAGGCTTTTTAAAGAGACAGGACCAGTCACTCAGGCTTTTTAAAGAGACAGGACCAGTCACACAGGTTTTGAAAAGACAGGACCAGTCACACAGGCTTTTTAAAGAGACAGGACCAGTCACACAGGCTTTTTAAAGAGACAGGACCAGTCACACAGGCTTTTAAAGAGACAGGACCAGTCACACAGGCTTTTTAAAGAGACAGGACCAGTCACACAGGCTTTTTAAAGAGACAGAACCAGTCACACAGGCTTTTTAAAGAGCCAGGACCAGTCACACAGGCTTTCCAAAGAGACAGGACCAGTCACACAGGCTTTTTGAAGAGACAGGACCAGTCACACAGGCATTCCACAGAGACAGGACGAGTCACAAAGGCTATTTTAAAAGACAGGATCAGTCACACAGGCTTTTTGAAGAGACAGGACCCGTCACACAGGCTTTTCAAAGAGACAGGACGAGTCACACAGGCTTTTAAAAGAGACAGGACCAGTCACAACGGCTTTTTAGAGCAACAGGACCAGTCACACAGGCATTTTAAAGAGACAGGACCAGTCACACAGGCTTTTTAAAGAGACAGGACCAGTCACACAGGCTTTTTGAAGCTTCAGGGTCATGCACACAGGCTTTTCAAAGAGACAGGACCAGTCACGCAGGCTTTTTAGAGAGACAGGACCAGTCACACAGGCTTTTGAAAAAGCAAGGATCAGTCACACAGGCTTTCTAAAGAGACAGGACCAGTCACACAGGCTTTCTAAAGAGACAGGACCAGTCACACAGGCTTTTTAAAGAGACAGGATCAGTCACACAGGCTTTCTAAGAGACAGAACCAGTCACACAGGCTTTCTAAAGAGACAGGACCATTCACACAGGCTTTCTAAAGAGACAGGACCAGTCACACAGGCTTTCTAAAGAGACAGGACCAGTCACACAGGCTTTCTAAAGAGACAGGCCACTCACACAGGCTTTTTAAAGAGACAGGACCAGTCACACAGGCTTTTGAAGAGACAGGACCATTCACACAGGCTTTTTAAAGAGACAGGACATTCACACAGGCTTTCTAAAGAGACAGGACCAGTCACACAGGCTTTCTCAAGAGACAGGACCAGTCACACAGGCTTTTTAAAGAGACAGGACCAGTCACACAGGCTTTTAAAGAGACAGGACCAGTCACACAGGCTTTTTAAAGAGACAGGACCAGTCACACAGGCTTTTTAAAGAGACAGGACCAGTCACACAGGCTTTTTAAAGAGACAGGACCAGTCACACAGGCTTTTTAAAGAGACAGGACCAGTCACACAGGCTTTTAAAGAGACAGGACCAGTCACACAGGCTTTTGAAGAGACAGGACCAGTCACACAGGCTTTTGAAGAGACAGGACCAGTCACACAGGCTTTTTGAAGAGACAGGACCAGTCACACAGGCTTTTTAAGAGACAGGACCAGTCACACAGGCTTTTTAAAGAGACAGGACCAGTCACACAGGCTTTTGAAGAGACAGGACCAGTCACACAGGCTTTTTAAAGAGACAGGACCAGTCACACAGGCTTTTCAAGAGACAGGATCAGTCACACAGGCTTTTTAAAGAGACAGGACCAGTCACACAGGCTTTTGAAGAGACAGGACCAGTCACACAGGCTTTTTAAAGAGACAGGACCAGTCACACAGGCTTTTTAAAGAGACAGGACCAGTCACACAGGCTTTTTAAGAGACAGACCAGTCACACAGGCTTTTTAAAGAGACAGGACCAGTCACACAGGCTTTTAAAGAGACAGGACCAGTCACACAGGCTTTTTAAAGAGACAGGACCAGTCACACAGGCTTTTGAAGAGACAGGACGAGTCACACAGGCTTTTTAAAGAGACAGGACCAGTCACACAGGCTTTTTAAAGAGACAGGACCAGTCACACAGGCTTTTTGAAGAGACAGGACCAGTCACACAGGCTTTTTAAAGAGACAGGACCAGTCACACAGGCTTTTAAAGAGACAGGACCAGTCACACAGGCTTTTAAAGAGACAGGACCAGTCACACAGGCTTTTTAAAGAGACAGGACCAGTCACACAGGCTTTTTGAAGAGACAGGACCAGTCACACAGGCTTTTTAAAGAGACAGGACCAGTCACACAGGCTTTTGAAGAGACAGGACCAGTCACACAGGCTTTTTAAGAGACAGGACCAGTCACACAGGCTTTTAAAGAGACAGGACCAGTCACACAGGCTTTTTAAAGAGACAGGACCAGTCACACAGGCTTTTTAAGAGACAGGACCAGTCACACAGGCTTTTTAAGAGACAGGACCAGTCACACAGGCTTTTTAAAGAGACAGGACCAGTCACACAGGCTTTTTAAAGAGACAGGACCAGTCACACAGGCTTTTTGAAGAGACAGGACAGTCACACAGGCTTTTTAAAGAGACAGGACCAGTCACACAGGCTTTTTAGAAGAGACAGGACCAGTCACACAGGCTTTTTAAGAGACAGGACCAGTCACACAGGCTTTTAAAGAGACAGGACAGTCACACAGGCTTTTTAAGAGACAGGACCAGTCACACAGGCTTTTTAAGAGACAGGACCAGTCACACAGGCTTTTAAAGAGACAGGACCAGTCACACAGGCTTTTTGAAGAGACAGGACCAGTCACACAGGCTTTTAAAGAGACAGGACCAGTCACACAGGCTTTTTGAAGAGACAGGACCAGTCACACAGGCTTTTTAAAGAGACAGGACCAGTCACACAGGCTTTTTAAAGAGACAGGACCAGTCACACAGGCTTTTTAAGAGACAGGACCAGTCACACAGGCTTTTTAAAGAGACAGGACCAGTCACACAGGCTTTTTAGAGAGACAGGACCAGTCACACAGGCTTTTCTAAGAGACAGGACCAGTCACACAGGCTTTCTAAAGAGACAGGACCAGTCACACAGGCTTTTTAAAGAGACAGGACCAGTCACACAGGCTTTTTAAAGAGACAGGACCAGTCACACAGGCTTTTTAAAGAGACAGGACCAGTCACACAGGCTTTTTAAAGAGACAGGACCAGTCACACAGGCTTTTTAAAGAGACAGGACCAGTCACACAGGCTTTTTAAGAGACAGGACCAGTCACACAGGCTTTTTAAGAGACAGGACCAGTCACACAGGCTTTTTGAAGAGACAGGACCAGTCACACAGGCTTTTAAAGAGACAGGACCAGTCACACAGGCTTTTTAAGAGACAGGACCAGTCACACAGGCTTTTTAAAGAGACAGGACAGTCACACAGGCTTTTTAAAGAGACAGGACCAGTCACACAGGCTTTTTAAAGAGACAGGACCAGTCACACAGGCTTTTTAAGAGACAGGACCAGTCACACAGGCTTTTTAAAGAGACAGGACCAGTCACACAGGCTTTTTAAAGAGACAGGACCAGTCACACAGGCTTTTTAAAGAGACAGGACCAGTCACACAGGCTTTTTAAAGAGACAGGACCAGTCACACAGGCTTTTAAAGAGACAGGACCAGTCACACAGGCTTTTTAAAGAGACAGGACCAGTCACACAGGCTTTTTAAAGAGACAGGACCAGTCACACAGGCTTTTTAAAGAGACAGGACCAGTCACACAGGCTTTTAAAGAGACAGGACCAGTCACACAGGCTTTTTAAAGAGACAGGACCAGTCACACAGGCTTTTAAAGAGACAGGACCAGTCACACAGGCTTTTTAAGAGACAGGACCAGTCACACAGGCTTTTTAAGAGACAGGACCAGTCACACAGGCTTTTTAAAGAGACAGGACAGTCACACAGGCTTTTTAAAGAGACAGGACCAGTCACACAGGCTTTTTAAGAGACAGGACCAGTCACACAGGCTTTTTAGAGAGACAGGACCAGTCACACAGGCTTTTTAAAGAGACAGGACCAGTCACACAGGCTTTCTAAAGAGACAGGACCAGTCACACAGGCTTTTTAAAGAGACAGGACCAGTCACACAGGCTTTTAAAGAGACAGGACCAGTCACACAGGCTTTTTAAAGAGACAGGACCAGTCACACAGGCTTTTAAAGAGACAGGACCAGTCACACAGGCTTTTAAAGAGACAGGACCAGTCACACAGGCTTTTAAAGAGACAGGACCAGTCACACAGGCTTTTTGAAGAGACAGGACCAGTCACACAGGCTTTTAAAGAGACAGGACCAGTCACACAGGCTATTTTAAAAGACAGGATCAGTCACACAGGATTTTTGAAGAGACAGGATCAGTCACATAGGCTTTTTGAAGAGACAGGACCCGTCACACAGGCTTTTCAAAGAGACAGGACGAGTCACACAGGCTTTTAAAGAGACAGGACCAGTCACAACGGCTTTTTAGAGCAACAGGACCAGTCACACAGGCTTTTTAAAGAGACAGGACCAGTCACACAGGCTTTTAAAAGAGACAGGACCAGTCACAACGGCTTTTTAGAGCAACAGGAGCAGTCACACAGGCTTTTCAAAGAGACAGGATCAGTCACGCAGGCTTTTTAGAGAGACAGGACCAGTCACACAGGCTTTTGAAAAAGCAAGGATCAGTCACGCAGGCTTTCTAAAGAGACAGAACCAGTCACACAGGCTTTCTAAAGAGACAGGACCAGTCACACAGGCTTTTTAAAAAGCAAGGATCAGTCACGCAGGCTTTCTAAAGAGAGATAACCATTCACACAGGCTTTCTAAAGAGACAGGACCATTCACACAGGCTTTCTAAAGAGACAGGACCAGTCACACAGGCTTTCTAAAGAGACAGGACCAGTCACACAGGCTTTTTGAAGAGACAGGACCAGTCACACAGGCTTTTCAAAGAGACAGGACCAGTCACGCAGGCTTTTTAGAGAGACAGGACCAGTCACACAGGCTTTTTGAAGAGACAGGACCAGTCACACAGGCTTTTGAAGAGATAGGACCAGTCACACAGCCTTTTTGAAGAGACAGGATCAGTCACAGAGGCTTTTTAAAGAGACAGGACCAGTCATACAGGCTTTTTAAAGAGACAGGTCCTGTCACAACGGCTTTTTAGAGAGACAGGGCCAGTCACGCAGGCTTTTTAAAGAGACAGGACCAGTCACACAGGCGTTTTAAAGAGACAGGAGCAGTCACACAGGCATTTTAAAGAGACAGGACCAGTCACGCAGGCTTTTTAGAGAGACAGGACCAGTCACACAGGCTTTTTAAAGAGACAGGAGCCAGTCACACAGGCTTTTTAAAGAGACAGCAGCAGTCACACAGGCTTTTTGAAGAGACAGGACCAGTCACACAGGCTTTTTAAAGAGACAGGACCAGTCACACAGGCTTTTTAAAGAGACAGGACCAGTCACACAGGCTTTTGAAGAGACAGGAACAGTCACACAGGCTTTTAAAGAGACAGGACCAGTCACACAGGCTTTTTGAAGAGACAGGACCAGTCACACAGGCTTTTTAAAGAGACAGGACCAGTCACACAGGCTTTCTAAAGAGACAGGGACCAGTCACACAGGCTTTTTAAAGAGACAGGACGAGTCACACAGGCTTTTTAAAGAGACAGGACCAGTCACACAGGCTTTTTGAAGAGACAGGACCAGTCACACAGGCTTTTTAAAGAGACAGGACAGTCACGCAGGCTTTCTAAAGAGACAGGACCAGTCACACAGGCTTTTTCAAGAGACAGGACCAGTCACACAGGCTTTTTAAAGAGACAGGACCAGTCACACAGGCTTTTTGAAGAGACAGGACCATTCACACAGGCTTTTTAAAGAGACAGGACCAGTCACACAGGCTTTCTAAAGAGACAGGGCCACTCACACAGGCTTTTTAAAGAGACAGGACGAGTCACACAGGCTTTTTAAAGAGACAGGACCAGTCACACAGGCTTTTTGAAGAGACAGGACCATTCACACAGGCTTTTTAAAGAGACAGGACTTTCACGCAGGCTTTCTAAAGAGACAGGACCAGTCACACAGGCTTTGTCAAGAGACAGGACCAGTCACACAGGCTTTTTAAAGAGACAGGACCAGTCACACAGGCTTTTTAAAGAGACAGGACCAGTCACACAGGCTTTTTAAAGAGACAGGACCAGTCACACAGGCTTTTTAAAGAGACAGGACCAGTCACACAGGCTTTTTAAAGAGACAGGACCAGTCACACAGGCTTTCTAAAGAGACAGGACCAGTCACACAGGCTTTTTAAAGAGACAGGACCAGTCACACAGGCTTTCTAAAGAGACAGGACCAGTCACACAGGCTTTTTAAAGAGACAGGACCAGTCACACAGGCTTTTGAAGAGACAGGACTAGTCACACAGGCTTTTTGAAGAGACAGGAACAGTCACACAGGCTGTTAAAGATACAGGACCAGTCACACAGGCTTTTTAAAGAGACAGGACCAGTCACACAGGCTTTTTAAAGAGACAGGACCAGTCACGCAGGCTTTTTAAAGAGACAGGACCAGTCACGCAGGCTTTTTAAAGAGACAGGACCAGTCACGCAGGCTTTTGAAGCGACAGGACCAGGCACACAGGCTTTTTAAAGAGACAGGAACTATCACACAGGCTTTTTAAAGAGACAGGACCAGTCACACAAGCTTTTTAGAGAGACAGGTCCAGTCACACAGGCTTTTTAGAGAGACAGGACCAGTCACACAGGCTTTTTAATGAGACAGGACCAGTCACACAGGCTTTCGAAAGAGACAGGACCACTCACACAGGCTTTTAAAGAGACAGGACCAGTCACACAGGCTTTTTAAAGAGACAGGACCAGTCACACAGGCTTTTTAAAGAGACAGGACCAGTCACACAGGCTTTTTAAAGAGACAGGACCAGTCACACAGGCTTTTAAAGAGACAGGACCAGTCACACAGGCTTTTTAAAGAGACAGGACCAGTCACACAGGCTTTTGAAGAGACAGGACCAGTCACACAGGCTTTTTAAAGAGACAGGACCAGTCACACAGGCTTTTTAAAGAGACAGGACCAGTCACACAGGCTTTTAAAGAGACAGGACCAGTCACACAGGCTTTTTAAGAGACAGGACCAGTCACACAGGCTTTTTAAAGAGACAGGACCAGTCACACAGGCTTTTTAAGAGACAGGACCAGTCACACAGGCTTTTTAAAGAGACAGGACCAGTCACACAGGCTTTTTAAAGAGACAGGACCAGTCACACAGGCTTTTAAAGAGACAGGACCAGTCACACAGGCTTTTTAAGAGTCAGGACGAGTCACACAGGCTTTTTGAAGAGACAGGACCAGTCACACAGGCTGTTAAAAAGACAGGTCGAGTCACACAGGCTTTTTAAAGAGACAGGACCAGTCACACAGGCGTTTGAAGAGACAGGACCAGTCACAACGGCTTTTTGAAGAGACTGGAACATTCACACAGTCTGTTAAGAAGACAGGACCAGTCACACAGGCTTTTTGAAGCGACACGACCATGCACACAGGCTTTTTAAAGAGACAGGACCAGTCACACAGGCTTTCTAAAGAGACAGGGCCACTCACACAGGCTTTTTAAAGAGACAGGACGAGTCACACAGGCTTTTTAAAGATACAGGACCAGTCACACAGGCTTTTTGAAGAGACAGGACCATTCACACAGGCTTTTTAAAGAAACAGGACTTTCACGCAGGCTTTCTAAAGAGACAGGACCAGTCACACAGGCTTTGTCAAGAGACAGGACCAGTCACACAGGCTTTTTAAAGAGACAGGACCAGTCACACAGGCTTTTTGAAGAGACAGGACCATGCACACAGGCTTTTTAAAGAGACAGGACCAGTCACACAGGCTTTCTAAAGAGACAGGGCCAGTCACACAGGCTTTTTAAAGAGACAGGACCAGTCACACAGGCTTTTTAAAGAGACAGGACCAGTCACACAGGCTTTTTGAAGAGACAGGACCATTCACACAGGCTTTTTAAAGAGACAGGACCATTCACACAGGCTTTCTAAAGAGACAGGACCAGTCACACAGGCTTTTTAAGAGACAGGACCAGTCACACAGGCTTTTTAAAGAGACAGGACCAGTCACACAGGCTTTTAAAGAGACAGGACCAGTCACACAGGCTTTTTAAAGAGACAGGACCAGTCACACAGGCTTTTTAAAGAGACAGGACCAGTCACACAGGCTTTTTAAAGAGACAGGACCATTCACACAGGCTTTCTAAAGAGACAGGACCAGTCACACAGGCTTTTTAAGAGACAGGACCATTCACACAGGCTTTCTAAAGAGACAGGACCAGTCACACAGGCTTTTTAAAGAGACAGGACCAGTCACACAGGCTTTTGAAGAGACAGGACCAGTCACACAGGCTTTTTGAAGAGACAGGAACAGTCACACAGGCTTTTAAAGATACAGGACCAGTCACACAGGCTTTTTAAAGAGACAGGACCAGTCACACAGGCTTTTTAAAGAGACAGGACCAGTCACAGCAGGCTTTTTAAAGAGACAGGACCAGTCACACAGGCTTTTTAAAGAGACAGGACCAGTCACACAGGCTTTTTGAAGAGACAGGACCATGCACACAGGCTTTTTAAAGAGACAGGACCTATCACACAGGCTTTTTAAAGAGACAGGACCAGTCACACAGGCTTTTTAGAGAGACAGGTCCAGTCACACAGGCTTTTTAGAGAGACAGGACCAGTCACACAGGCTTTTTAAAGAGACAGGACCAGTCACACAAGCTTTCGAAAGAGACAGGACCAGTCACACAGGCTTTCGAAAGAGACAGGGCCACTCACACAGGATTTTTAAAGGGACAGGACCAGTCACACAGGCTTTTTAAAGAGACAGGACGAGTCACACAGGCTTTTTAAAGAGACAGGACCAGTCACACAGGCTTTCTCAAGAGACAGGACCAGTCACACAGGCTTTTTAAAGAGACAGGACCAGTCACACAGGCGTTTGAAGAGACAGGACCAGTCACAAAGGCTTGTTAAAGAGACAGGTCCAGTCACGATGCCTTTATAAAGAGACAGGACCAGTCACACAGGCTTATTAAAGAGACAGGACCAGTCACACAGGCCTTTTGAAGAGACAGGACGAGTCACACAGGCTTTTTAAAGAGACAGGACCAGTCACACAGGCTTTTGAAGGGACAGGACCAGTTACACAGGCTTTTTAAAGAGACAGGACCAGTCACACAGGCTTTCTAAAAAGACAGGACCATTCACACAGGCTTTCTAAAGAGACAGGACCAGTCACACAGGCTTTTGAAGAGTCAGGACCAGTCACACAGGCTTTTTAAGAGACAGGACCAGTCACACAGGCTTTTAAAGAGACAGGACAGTCACACAGGCTTTTTAAAGAGACAGGACCAGTCACACAGGCTTTTGAAGAGACAGGACCAGTCACACAGGCTTTTTAAAGAGACAGGACCAGTCACACAGGCTTTTTAAGAGACAGGACCAGTCACACAGGCTTTTTAAAGAGACAGGACCAGTCACACAGGCTTTTTGAAGAGACAGGACCAGTCACACAGGCTTTTTAAAGAGACAGGACCAGTCACACAGGCTTTTTAAGAGACAGGACCAGTCACACAGGCTTTTTAAAGAGACAGGACCAGTCACACAGGCTTTCTAAAGAGACAGGACCAGTCACACAGGCTTTTTGAAGAGACAGGACCAGTCACACAGGCTTTTTAAAGAGACAGGACCAGTCACACAGGCTTTTTAAGAGACAGGATCAGTCACACAGGCTTTTTAAAGAGACAGGACCAGTCACACAGGCTTTTTAAAGAGACAGGATCAGTCATACAGGCTTTTTGAAGAGACAGGACCAACCACACAGGCTTTTTAAAGAGACAGGACCAGTCACACAGGCTTTTTGGAGAGACAGGGCAGACACACAGGCTTTTAAAAGAGACAGGGCCAGTCACACAGGCTTTCTAAAGAGACAGGGCCAGTCACACAGGCTTTTTAAAGACACAGGACCCGTCACACCGGCTTTCTATAGAGACAGGAACAGTCACACATGCTTTTAAAAGAGACATGACCAGTCACACAGGCGTTTTGAAGTGGCAGGAGCTGTCACACGGGCTTTCAAAAGAGACAGGAACAGTCACACAGGCTTTTTGAAGAGACTGGACCAGTCACACAGGCTTTTTAAAGAGACAGGACCACTCACGCAGGCTTTTTAAAGAGAGAGATCCAGTCACAACGGCTTTTTAGAGAGACAGGACCAGTCACACAGGCTTTTTAAAGAGACAGGACCAGTCACACAGGCTTTTGAAGAGACAGGACCAGTCACACAGGCTTTTTAAGAGACAGGACCAGTCACACAGGCTTTTTAAGAGACAGGACCAGTCACACAGGCTTTTTAAGAGACAGGACCAGTCACACAGGCTTTTTGAAGAGACAGGACCAGTCACACAGGCTTTTTAAAGAGACAGGACCAGTCACACAGGCTTTTTAAAGAGACAGGACCAGTCACACAGGCTTTTTAAAGAGACAGGACCAGTCACACAGGCTTTTTAAAGAGACAGGACCAGTCACACAGGCTTTTTGAAGAGACAGGACCAGTCACACAGGCTTTTTGAAGAGACAGGACCAGTCACACAGGCTTTTTAAGAGACAGGACCAGTCACACAGGCTTTTTAAAGAGACAGGACCAGTCACACAGGCTTTTTAAGAGACAGGACCAGTCACACAGGCTTTTTAAGAGACAGGACCAGTCACACAGGCTTTTTAAAGAGACAGGACCAGTCACACAGGCTTTTAGAGAGACAGGGCAGTCACACAGGCTTTTAAAAGAGACAGGGCCAATCACACTGGCTTTTGAAATAGGCAGGACCAGTCACACAGGCTTTGAAAAGAGACATGACCAGTCACACAGGCTTTTTCAAGAGTCATGACCAGTCACACCGGCTTTTTGAAGTGACAGGACCATTCACACAGGCTTTTTTTAAGAGACAGGAACAGTCACACATGCTTTTAAAGAGACATGACCAGTCACACAGTCTTTCTAAAGAGACAGGGCCACTCACAGGCTTTTTAAAGAGACAGGATCAGTCACACAGGCTTTCTAAACTGACAGGACCAGTCACACAGGCTTTTTAAAGAGACAGGACCAGTCACACAGGCTTTTTAAAGAAACAGGACCAGTCACAGAGGCTTTTTGAAGAGACAGGACCAGTCACACAGGCATTTTAAAGAGACAGTACCAGTCACACAGGCTTTTTAGAGATAGAGGACCAGTCACACAGGCTTTCTATAGAGACAGGAACAGTCACACAGGCTTTCGAAAGAGACAGGGCCACTCACCCAGGCTTTTTAAAGAAACAGGACCAGTCACACAGGCTTTCTATAGAGACAGGAACAGTCACACAGGCTTTTTAAAGAGACATGACCAGTCATACAAGCTTTCTAAAGAGACAGGAGCAGTCACACAGGCTTTTTGAAGAGACAGGACCAGTCACACAGGCTTTTTAAAGAGACAGGACGAGTCACACAGGCTTTTTCAAGAGACATGACCAGTCACACAGTCTTTTTCAAGAGACAGGACCAGTCACACAGGCTTTTTAAAGAGACAGGACCAGTCACACAGGCTTTTTAGAGAGAGAGGACCAGTCACACAGGCATTTTCAAGAGACAGGACCAACCACACAGGCATTTTATAGAGACATGACCAGTCACACAGGCTTTTAAAAGAGACAGGGCCAGTCACACAGGCTTTTAAAAGAGACAGGACCAGTCACACAGGCTTTTTAGAGAGAGAGGGCCAGTCACGCAGGCTTTTTAAAGAGACAGGACCAGTCACACAGGCGTTTTAAAGAGACAGGACCAGTCACACAGGCATTTTAAAGAGACAGGACCAGTCACGCAGGCTTTTTAGAGAGACAGGACCAGTCACACAGGCTTTTTAAAGAGACAGGAGCAACCACACATGCTTTTTAAAGAGACAGCAGCAGTCACACAGGCTTTTTGAAGAGACAGGACCATTCACACAGGCTTTTTAAAGGTACAGGACCAGTCACACAGGCTTTTTAAAGAGACAGGACCAGTCACAACGGCTTTTTGAAGAGACAGGAACATTCACACAGTCTGTTAAAAAGACAGGACCAGTCACACAGGCTTTTTGAAGAGACACGACCAGTCACACAGGCTTTTTAAAGAGACAGGACCAGTCACACAGGCTTTCTAAAGAGACAGGGCCACTCACACAGGCTTTTTAAAGAGACAGGACCAGTCACACAGGCTTTTTAAAGAGACAGGACCAGTCACACAGGCTTTTTGAAGAGACAGGACCAGTCACACAGGCTTTTTAAAGAGACAGGACTTTCACACAGGCTTTCTAAAGAGACAGGACCAGTCACACAGGCTTTCTAAAGAGACAGGACCAGTCACACAGGCTTTTTAAAGAGACAGGACCAGTCACACAGGCTTTTAAAGAGACAGGACCAGTCACACAGGCTTTTTAAAGAGACAGGACCAGTCACACAGGCTTTTTAAAGAGACAGGACCAGTCACACAGGCTTTTTAAAGAGACAGGACCAGTCACACAGGCTTTCTAAAGAGACAGGACCAGTCACACAGGCTTTTTGAAGAGACAGGACCAGTCACACAGGCTTTTTGAAGAGACAGGACAGTCACACAGGCTTTTTAAAGAGACAGGACCAGTCACACAGGCTTTTAAAGAGACAGGACCAGTCACACAGGCTTTTTGAAGAGACAGGAACAGTCACACAGGCTTTTAAAGAGACAGGACCAGTCACACAGGCTTTTTAAAGAGACAGGACCAGTCACACAGGCTTTTAAAGAGACAGGACCAGTCACACATGCTTTTAAAAGAGACAGGACCAGTCACACATGCTTTTTAAAGAGACAGGACCAGTCACGCAGGCTTTTTAAAGAGACAGGACCAGTCACGCAGGCTTTTTAAAGAGACAGGACCAGTCACGCAGGCTTTTTGAAGCGACAGGACCATGCACACAGGCTTTTTAAAGAGACAGGACCTATCACACCGGCTTTTTAAAGAGACAGGACCAGTCACACAGGCTTTTTAGAGAGACCGGTCCTGTCGCAACAGCTTTTTAGAGAGACAGGACCAGTCACACAGGCTTTTTAATGAGACAGGACCAGTCACACAAGCTTTCGAAAGAGACAGGACCACTCACACAGGCTTTCGAAAGAGACAGGACCAGTCACACAGGCTTTCTCAAGAGACAGGACCTGTCACACAGGCTTTTTAAAGAGACAGGACCAGTCACACAGGCGTTTGAAGAGACAGGACCAGTCACACAGGCTTGTTAAAGAGACAGGTCCAGTCACGATGCTTTTTAAAGAGCAAGGACCAGTCACACAGGCTTTCTTATGAGACAGAACCAGTCACACAGGCTTTTTAAAGAGACAGGACCAGTCACAGAGGCTTTTAAAGAGACAGGACCAGTCACACAGGCTTTTAAAGAGACAGGACCAGTCACACAGGCTTTTTAAAGAGACAGGACCAGTCACACAGGCTTTTAAAGAGACAGGACGAGTCACACAGGCTTTTTAAAGAGACAGGACCAGTCACACAGGCTTTTTGAAGAGACAGGACCAGTCACACAGGCTTTTTAAAGAGACAGGACCAGTCACACAGGCTTTTTAAAGAGACAGGACCAGTCACACAGGCTTTCTAAAGAGACAGGACCAGTCACACAGGCTTTTTAGAAGAGACAGGTCCAGTCACACAGGCTTTTTAAAGAGACAGGACCAGTCACACAGGCTTTTTAAAGAGACAGGACCAGTCACACACGCTTTTTGAAGAGACAGGACGAGTCACACAGGCTTTTTAAAGAGACAGGACCAGTCACACAGGCTTTTGAAGAGACAGGACGAGTCACACAGGCTTTTTGAAGAGACAGGACCAGTCACACAGGCTTTTAAAGAGACAGGACGAGTCACACAGGCTTTTTAAAGAGACAGGACCAGTCACACAGGCTTTTGAAGAGACAGGACCAGTCACACAGGCTTATTAAAGAGACAGGACCAGTCACACAGGCATTTTGAAGAGACAGGACCAGTCACACAGGCTTTTCAAAGAGACAGGACCAGTCACACAGGCTTTTTGAAGAGACAGGACATTCACACAGGCTTTTTAAAGAGACAGGACCAGTCACACAGGCTTTTTGAAGAGACAGGACCAGTCACACAGGCTTTTTAAAGAGACAAGACCAGTCACACAGGCTTTCTAAAGAGACAGGAACAGTCACACAGGCTTTTTGAAGAGACAGGACCAGTCACACAGGCTATTTAAAGAGAAAGGTCCAGTCACACAGGCTTTTTGAAGTGACAGGATCAGTCATACAGGCTTTTTATAAAGACAGGATCAGTCACACAGGCTTTTTAAAGAGACAGGATCAGTCATACAGGCTTTTTGAAGAGACAGGACCAACCACACAGGCTTTTTAAAGAGACAGGGCCAGTCACACAGGCTTTCTAAAGAGACAGGGCGAGTCACACAGGCCTTTTAAAGACACAGGACCCGTCACACCGGCTTTCTATAGAGACAGGAACAGTCACACATGCTTTTAAAAAAGACTTGACCAGTCACACAGGCTTTTTAAAGAGACAGGACCAGTCACACGGGCTTTCAAAGAGACAGGAACAGTCACACAGGCTTTTTGAAGAGACTGGACCAGTCACACAGGCTTTTTAAAGAGACAGGTCCACTCACGCAGGCTTTTTAAAGAGAGAGATCCAGTCACAACGGCTTTTTAGAGAGACAGGACCAGTCACACAGGCTTTTTAAAGAGACAGGACCAGTCACGCAGACATTTGAGAGAGACAGGACCAGTCACACAGGCTTTCTAAAGAGACAGGACCCGTCACACAGGCTTTCTATAGAGACAGGACCAGTCACACAGGCTTTTTAGAGAGAGAGGACCAGTCACACAGGCTTTTTGAAGAGGCAAGGATCAGTCACGCAGGCTTTTTGAAAAGACAGGACCAGTCACACAGGCTTTTTCAAGAGACAGGATCAGACACACAGGCTTTTTAAAGAGACAGGACGAGTCACACAGGCTTTTGAAGAGACAGAACCACTCTCACAGACTTTTGAAGAGACAGGACCAGTCACACAGGTTTTTTGAAGAGACGTGATTTTTCACGCAGGCTTTTAAAAGAGACAGGACCAGTCACACAGGCTTTTTAAAGAGACATGACGATTCAGACAGGCATTTTAAAGAGACAGCACCAGTCACACTGGCTTTTTAAAGAGACAGGACCAACCACACAGGCTTTCT
>JASTWF010001228.1:0-101672 GCA_030390025.1 Squalus acanthias | reverse complement strand
GGGGTTTGACCAGTCCTGGGGTTTAGACCAGTCCCGGGGGATTATACCTGTCCCGGGGGGTTGACCGGTCCTGGGGGTGTGACCTGTCCCGGGGGTTTGACCTGCCCTGGGAGTTGTCCGGTTCCGGGGCTTTGACCGGTCCTGGGGTGTGTGGCCGCCCCCGGGGGTTCGACCCTTCCCGGGGGTATGACCGGTCCCGGGGGACTGACCGGTCCCGGGAGTGTGACCAGTCCCATGTTTTTGAACGATCTCGGGGTCGTGTCAAATCCCGAGACTTGGAGATGTCCGATCCGGACACAGAAACATAGAAACATAGAAGATAGTAGCAGGAGTAGGCCATTCGGCCTCTCGAGCCTGCTCCGCCATTCGATGTGATCATGGCTGATCATCCAAACTCAGTACCCTGTACCTGCCTTCTCCCCATATCCCTTGATACCTTTAGCTTTAAGAAATATATCTAACTCATTCTTGAATATATTTAATGACTTGGCCTCAACTACCTTCTGTGTAAAGAATTCCACAGGTTCACCACTCTCTGGGTGAAGAAATTCTTCCTAATTTCTGTCCTAAATGGCTTACCCCTTATCCTTAGATTATGACCCCTGGTTCTGGACTCTCCGACCATCGGGAACATTCTTCCTGCATCTAGTTTGTCCAGACCTGTCAGAATTTTATATGTTTCGATGAGATCCCCTCTCATTCTTCTATACTCCAGCGAGTATAAGCCCAATCGATGCAATCTCTCCTCATATGTCATTCCTGCCATCCCTGGTATCAGCCTAGTGAATCTTCGCTGAACTCCTTCCATGGCAAGAAAATCCTTCCTCAGATAAGGCGACCAAAACTGCACACGGTACTCAAGGTGTTGTCTCACCACGGCCCTGTACAAGTGCAGCAGGACATCCCTGTTCCTATACTCAAACCCTTTCGCTATGAAGGCCAACATACCATTTGCCTTCTTCACCGCCTGCTGCACCTGCATGCTCTGGTGCAGAAGTACACCAAGGCCTCGTTGCACTTCCCCTTCTCCCAATCTATTGCCATTCAGATAATAGTCTGCCTTTCTGTTTTTGACACCAAAGTGGATAACCTCGCATTTATCCACGTTATATTGCATCTGCTACGCTTCTGCCCACTCACCCAAACTGTCCAAATCATCCTGGAGTTTCTCAGTATCCTCCTCGGAGCACACACGCCCACCCAGCTTTGTGTCATCTGCAAACTTGGAGATATTACATTTAGTTCCCTTATCCAGATCATTAATGTATATTGTGAATAGCTGGGGTCAAAGGACCGATCCCTGCGTCACCCCATTAGTCACTGCCTGCCACTCGGAAAAAGACCCATTAATTCCTATTCTCTGCTTTCTGTCCGCCAACCAGTTCTCTATCCAGAT
This sequence comes from Squalus acanthias, assembly GCA_030390025.1. Classification (NCBI taxonomy): domain Eukaryota; kingdom Metazoa; phylum Chordata; class Chondrichthyes; order Squaliformes; family Squalidae; genus Squalus; species Squalus acanthias. The sequence goes on along the minus strand of JASTWF010001228.1, from coordinate 100,276 downwards.
CAATACCTTGCCCCCAATCCCATGTGCCTTAACTTTACACGCTAATCTCTTAGGCGGGATCTTATCAAAAGCCTTTTGAAATTCCAAATGCACCACATCCACTTGACCCAGGTTTCTATCCATGGGGGGTTTCGGGCGATGGGTAGAGTTTGGGGGATGGGGGGCGAAATCATTTCCGAGGCCCAGGAAGCCCGGCCAGCCGTAGTTAAACCTGTACAACAAGTGCAATCAGAGGCTGCCCGCCTCATTAAAATATTTAACTTGCCAACCCGCCTCCTGGGAGCGGTTCGCTGCCCGCTCTCTGTCCCGTCTCCTTTAAACTCGGAAGCGGGCGGGTTGGAGGCGGGTTGAGGTCGGGAGGATATTGTTCAATTTTCACCTCTGACCCGACCCTAACCCGCCGGTTTTTGGGGTGTTAAAATCCAGCCCTTACTGTCTGGTCTCAGACACGGAAAATGTGTGATCAGTAATTTTCAGTCTCTTTTCCCTTCTGTGTTTTACAGTGAATTTGCTGGCGATTGTGATCCTGTCCCGGGGAAAGTGCGGACTCTCCACCTGCACCACTCGCTACCTGGTGGCCATGGCAGCGGCGGATCTCCTGGTCATTGTCATTGATGTCATACTGAGGCAGATCAGTTATTATTATTTCCCAGTGTCTTTCCTGGACATCACCCCTGTGTGTAGTGTTATCACTGTCCTGGCCCTTGCAGCCATGGACTGTTCTGTCTGGTTCACCGTCACTTTCACCTTTGATCGATTTGTGGCCATTTGTTGCCAGAAGCTGAAAACTAAATATTGCACCGGGAAAACAGCGGCTGTGGTTCTGGCAACAACCGGCATTCTGCTCTGTTTCAGAAACGTTCCCCACTACTTTACATTTCAACCCTGGGAGATAATCGACAATGTGCCGTGGTTCTGTGCCTTAATCCCAAACTATTTTACTGAGCCCGGGTGGGCGGGATTTAACTGGTTTGTCACGGTATTAACACCATTGCTCCCATTCGCTTTAATTCTGTTGCTCAACGCTCTGACAGTCAGACACATTTTAGTGGCCAGTCGGGTCCGTAAGGGACTGAGGGGTGAGAGCAAGGGAGAGAATGGCAGAGACCCAGAGATGGAGAGCAGAAGGAAGTCTGTGATTTTACTCTTCACCATATCCGCCAACTTTATACTGCTGTGGCTGGCCTATGTTATAAATTTCTTATATTATAGTATTACAGGCACCATTTATTACACTGATTCTTTATATATCTTGCAACAAGTTGGATATGTGCTGCGGGCTTTAAGTTGCTGCACAAACACATTTATTTATGGGGTGACCCAGTCCAAGTTCAGAGAGCAGGTGAAGAGGGCGGCGAAATATCCGCTTACCTCAATTATTCAATTCATTCATAATCAGAAATAACTGAGCGCAGCCCAGAGGCGGCTCCCAGTGTTTCCAGTCCAGGAATGAAAGATTCAGCCCCAGACCGCCACCCACTGAATCACACCAGCAATCGCTGGAGATCTGAAGATACAGCCAACGGCGGGGCGAGCACTGTGTTTAGGACTCGGCGCTGTTTCTGACTGACATTTCCCACATTGTCTTTCGGGACAGGACCACTAGTTTGCTGCTTTCACTCTGAGCTCTTTTGTAAAGAGTCCCTTCAGCGATTGAGGGCAGGAATTCATTTGCAGCTTCCAGAGTAAGAGCCTGGTCAATAGGTAGGCAGACAGAGCTGAGCTGCAGTTCAGAGGATAATATTACATGGAATATACAGCACACAAACAGGCCATTCGGCCCAATCAGTCTGTGCTGGTGTTTATCCTCCATATCAGTCTCCTCTCATTGCATCTACCTCATCTCAGTCTCTCAGAATATCTTTCTATTCCCCTTTCTTGCATTTACTGGTTTAGTTAAATTCTGAAATAATCTAAACTATTTTCCTCAAGCACTTCCTGTGGTAGTAACATAGAATATAGTAGCAGGAGTAGGCCATTCGGCCTCTCGAGCCTGCTCCGCCATTCGATGAGATCATGGCTGATCATCCAAACTCAGTACCATGTACCTGCCTTCTCCCCATATCCCTTGATACCTTTAGATTTAAGAAATATATCTAACTCATTCTTGAATATATTTAATGACTTGGACTCAACTACCTTCTGTGGTAGAGAATTCCACAGGTTCACCACTCTCTGGGTGAAGAAATTCCTCCTCATTTCTGTTCTAAAAGGCTTACCCGTTATCCTTAGATTATGACCCCTGGTTCTGGACTCTCAGACCATCGGGAACATTCTTCCTGCATCTAGTTTGTCCAGACCTGTCAGAATTTTATATGTTTCGATGAGATCCCCTCTCATTCTTCTATACTCCAGCGAGTATAAGCCCAATCGACCCAATCTCTCCTCATATGTCATTCCTGCCACCCCAGGTATCAGCCTTGTGAATCTTCGCTGAACTCCTTCCATGGCAAGAACATCCTTCCTCAGATAAGGCGACCAAAACTGCACACAGTACTCAAGGTGTGGTCTTACCAAGGCCCTGTACAACTGCAGCAGGACATCCCTGTTCCTATACTCAAACCCATTCGCTATGGAGGCCAACATACCATTTGCCTTCTTCACCGCCTGCTGCACCTGCATGCTTACTTTCAGCGACTGGTGCACAAGGACACCCAGGTCTCGTTGCACTTCACCTTCTACCAATCTATTGCTATTCAGATAATAGTCTGCCTTTCTGTTTTTGACACCAAAGTGGATAACCTCGCACTTATCCACGTTATATTGCATCTGCCACGCTTCTGCCTACTCACCCAACCTGTCCAAATCATCCTGGAGTTTCTCGGTATCCTCCCTCGCAGCACACACTCCCACCCAGCTTTGTGTCATCTGCAAACTTGGACATATTACATTTAGTTCCCTTATCTAGACCATTAATGTATATTATGAATAGCTGGGGTCCAAGGACCGATCCCTACGGTACCCCACTAGTCACTGCTTGCCACTCAGAAAAAGACCCATTAATTCCTACTCTCTGCTTTCTGTCCGCCAACCAGTTCTCTATCCAAGTCAATACCTTGCCCCCAATCCCATGTGTCTTAACTTTACACGCTAATCTCTTATGCGGGAGCTTATCAAAAGCCTTTTGAAAGTCCAAATACACCACCTCTACTGGTTCTCCCCTATCTATTTTCCCAGTTACATCCTCAAAAAATTCCAGTAGATTAGTCAAGCACGATTTACCTTTTGTAAATCCATGTTGACTTTGTCTGATCCTGTCACTGTTTTTCAAGTGCTCAGCTATTACATCCTTTATAATGGACTCCAGCATTTTCCCTAATACCGATGTCAGGCTTACCGGTCTGTAATTCCCCCTTTCTCTCTACCACCCTTTTTGAATAGTGGGGTAACATTAGCTACCCTCCAATCCATGGGTACCGTTCCACATTCCATCGAATGTAGTGAGGTTCACATTCTAGCCACTCTGAGTCCAGAAATTGCTCCTTATTTCCCAATTGAATGTATTAGTAAATATCTTGTATTTATGACCCCAAGTGTTGCATTCTCCCACAAGTGTAAACATTCTCTCCACATCTACCCTGTCTAACCAATTCATAATTTTCAAGATCTCTATCAGGCCTCAGCAAAGTCCTCTCTCTTCTATAGCAGAAAGGCCCAACCTGTTCAATCATTCCCGATAGCTGCAATCTTTCAGTTCTGTTGCCATCCACCTAATTAATTGTAAGAACGAAGCTATTGGCCCACTTGAAAAACTACGTTGCCTAAACACCGACTCCATCCCTCTCCTTAGCACCAAAAAATGCTGTTTGCAACCTTGGCGTCGTATTTGAACACGGGATGATCTTCCGACCGGATATTCACTCCATCACCAGGACGGCTTACTTCCACCTCGGTAACATCGCCGAACTTCGCCCCTGCCTCAGCTCATCTGCTGCTCAAACCATCATCCATGCCTTTGCTAGCTCTAGACTTGATAACACCAACTCTCTCCTGGCTGGCTTACCAACACCCACCCTCCATAACTTGAGCTCATCCAAAGCTGTGCTGCCCGTAACCTAACCCACACCAAATCCCGGTAAACCACCACCCCTGTGCTCGCTGACCTACAGTGACTCCCGTTCCAGGCAATGCCTCCATTTTAAAATGATCATCCTTGCTTTCAAATCCTTCCATGACCTCGCCCTCCCTACCTCTGCAAGCTCCAACAGCCTTACAACACTCCCGAGATCTCTGTGCTCCTCTAATTCTGGCCCCTTTCACATCCCCGATTGTAACCGCTCCACCATTGGCGGCTGTGCTTTCAGCTGCCTGGGCCCGAAGCTCAGGAATCCCCTCCATGAACCTCTCTGCTTCTCTAAATCTCCCTCCTCCTTTAAGATGCTGCTTAAAACTTACTTATTTAACGAAGCTTTTGGTCATCTTTCCAGATATCTCCTGATGTGGCTCAGGGTCAGGTGTTGTTCAATATCGCACCCGTGAATCGCTTGGGTCATTTTACTATGTTAAAGGCACTATATAAATACAAGTTGTTGTTGTTGTAAGTATTTTTTGCACTGTCTCCAGTTCTTCTATGTCCTTTTTATATTATGGAGACCATAACTATACACAGTTCTCTAAGTGTGACGTGACCCGGGTCCTATACATGTTTAATGCAATTTACAAAGTATTTACAGGACAGAGACAGGCCATTCGACTCAAAATGTCCATGTTGGTGTCCATGCTCCACACGACCCTCCACCCACCCTCCTTCTTCTAACCCAGTAAAAATATCATTCTGTTCCATTCCCCCTTTAAATGTGTCTGTGCTATTCGCATCAACTGCTCCTTGTGGTAGCGAGTTCCACATTCTGACCACTCATTTGGTAAAAAGGTTTCTCCTGAATTCCCTATTAGATTTATTAATGACTATCTTAAATCTATGGCCCGAGTTCTAGTCTCTCCTGAAAGTGGAAACACCTTCTCTAATCTACCCTATGAAACCCTTTCATAATCTCAAAGAACACTATCTGATCATCCCTCAGTCTTCACTTTCCTAAAGGAAAGAGCCCCAGCCTGTTCAGTCTTTCCTGACAGGTATAACCTCTCAGTTCTGGTATCATTCTAGAAAATACTGTTTGTACCTTCGCCAGACCCTCTATGTCCTTTTTATAAGATGGAGACCATGTTCACAGTACACCAAGTGTGGTCTAACCAAGGTTCCATACAAGTTTGACATAACTTCTATTCTTTACAATTCTATCCCTCTAGAAATGAACCCCAGTGCTTACTTTGTTTTTATGGCCTTATCAACCTGCATTGCAACTTTTAGTGATATATGTAACTGTATCCTCACATCTCTCTGTCCCTCAACCTCGGTTAGAACTTATTCTCCAAGGAGTCTGTGACCTCCTAATTCTTCTTATTAAAATGCACTACCTCGCATTTCTCTACATTGAGGTTAATTTGCCAGTTACACACCCATTCCGCAAGTTTATTAACGTCCTCCTGTATTTTGTCGCAGACCTCCTCTATATTAAGTATAAACCCCCATTTGGGTGGCATCCACATTGTTTGAAATTGCACTTCCGATTCCTGAGTCCTAATTGTTGAAGTAAATGGTGAACAAAAGTGTTGCCAGCACCGATCCTTGTGAAACACCACTTCCCACCACTGGCCAACTTCACTTCTTTTGAATTCTATTACCTTAGAAATAAACCCCAATTCATTGTTAACATTTTAATTGCTTTGCTGTCCAGTGATACCGCTTTTAATTATTTGTTCACCTTTATCCCGAGAGCCCTTTTCTCTTCTGCCATGTTCAGTTTCTTATTTTCTAAGGTATCGGTGATTATAGAATCATGGAATGATACAGCACAGAAGGAGGCCATTCGGCCCACCGTACCTGTGCCGGCTCTTTGGTACAGCTGTCCAATTAATTCCACTCGTCTGCTCTTTCCACAGTATTTTATTTTATCTCAAGTATTTTTTCCAAATCCCCCTTGAAAGTTACTATTGAATCTGCTTCCACCGCCCTTTCAGGCAGCGCATTCCAGATCACAACAACTCGCTGTGTAAAACAAAAGCTTCCTCATGTTGTCTCGGGTACTTTTGCCAATCACATTAAATCTGTGTCAACTGGTTACCGACCCCACTTCCACTGGAAACAGTTGCTCCTTAATTACTCTATTAAATCTATGTAGTCTTTAGAACACCTCTATCAAATCTCCTCTTAACCTTCTCTGCTCTAATCAGAACAGCTCCAGCTTCTCCAGTCTCTCCACATAACTGAAGTCCCTTGTCTCTGGTACCATTCTAGTAAATCTCTTCTGCACACGCTCCAAGGCCTTGACATTTTCCTAAAGTGTGGTGTCCAGAATTGGACACAATGCTCCAGCTGAAGCCTAATCAGTGCTTTATAATGTTTTCGCATAACTTCATTGCTTTTGTACTCTACTGCTTATTAATAAAGCGAATGATCCCGTATGCTTTATTAACATACTTCTCAAATTGCCCGGCCGCATTCAAAGATTAGTGTACATACATGCCTAGGTCCCTTTGTTCCTGCACTCCCTTTATAGTTACACCATTGAGATCACATTGCCTCTTCCCATTTTTCACTTCACAATTCTCTGTGATCAATAGAATCTGCCCAGTGTCTGCCTAATTGAGTCAGAGTTCGGGCTATGCTGTAAGCAAAGGGATTGGATTCCGAAAGAAACACCATCAGAGAAGTGCAGGATCATGTCAGGGACGTCTCTGAAGCTCTCAATCCCTCCAGTCTGAGGAACAGTTTATAAGGGTAAAGACCCAGCCAAATGTTCTTGGCATTTAGTGTCTTGATTTCGGCTCCAATTATATTTTATTCTGCTAATGGAAAATATGCCAGTAAACTGAGTAAGGAGATAACTTTATATGCAGGAATGAGGGTCAGTTAGAAGGTGTTGCATGAATGACTTTTAAACCGAAGGTCAGCCAGGAGAGTATTGAATGGTGGAGTAGGCTTGAAGGGCCGAATGGCCAACTCCTGCTCCTATTGCTTATGTTCTCTTGTTGACCAGTCAGTCTACGTCCTCCTGAAGTCTGTAACTATCCTCCTCATTGTGTGCTACATTTCAGAGTTTTGATGCCCTCTATACCCAACTCTAGGTCATTAAAATATATCAAAGAGAGTACTGGTCCTAATAGCGTCCCCTGGGGAACACCACTGTATACTTCCCTCCAGACTGAAAAACAACCGGCCACCACTAATCTCTGCTTTCTGACCCTTAGCCAATTTGGTATCCATGCTGCCCTGTCCTATTAATCGCATGGACTACAATTTTATGAACAGTTATGTCATGTGGTACTTTGTCAAACGCCTTTTGAAAATCCATATACACAACATCAACTGCACAACCCTCATGATGTTATATTTTCCTACCAAAGTGCATCACCTCGCGTTCATCTCTGTTAATGGTCACTTGTCACTTAACTGCGCAGTCTGTATGTTTTCTAAAGTCTATTGTGAGATGTCATGTAGAGAAATGTCTTTTAAATTTTGGAAGCAAAGCATCCGTGTATTGAATAAAAAACAATAATAATTAATAAAGGCAGCCATCTAAAACTGTGTGTGGTTTTGGAATTTTATCAGAAAATCTGAGGATTTATTGCAAAGTAAACTCTTGGCCTCACATTGCACCACTGCTTTTCGAAGAAGTTGCTGAAGATATTATTTATTTCAAATAACAGAACTGCTCTCCTGTTTGCTTCAGGCTCCCTTTGTGACTTCCGATATATGCAATCGAACATCGTAAACTCCTCCCCACCCCATCTAATATCCTCAGCTCCTCTCCACCCCACCTAATATCCTCAGCTCCTCCTGAACCCACCTAATTTCCTCAGCTCCTCCCCACCCCATCTAATATCCTCAGCTCCTCCCCACCCCACCTAATATCCTCAGCACCTCCCCACCCCACCTACTATCCTCAGCTCCTCCCCACCCCACCTAATATCCTCAGCTCCTCCACAACCCACTAATATCATCAGCTCCTCCACACCCCACCTAATATCATCAGCTCCTCCCCACCCCATCTAATATCCTCAGCTCCACCCCACCCCACCTAATATCCTCAGCTCCTCCCCACCCAACTTAATATCCTCAGCCCCGCCCCACACCACCTAATATCCTCAGCTCCACCTGAACCCACTTAATATCCTCAGCTCCTCCCCACCCAAACTAATATCCTCAGCACCTCCCCACCCCACCAAATATCCTCAGCTTCTCTCCACCCAACCTAATATCCTCAGCTCCTCCACACCCCACCTCATATCCTCAGCTCCTCCCCACCCTAGCTAATATCCTCAGCTCCTCCCCACCCCACCTAATATCCTCAGCTCCTCCCCACCCCACCTAATATCCGCAGCTTCTCTCCACCCCACCTAATATCCTCAGCTCCTCCACACCCCACCTAATATCCTCAGCTCCTCCCCACCCCAGCTAATATCCTCAGTTCCTCCCCACCCCACCTACAATCCTCAGCTCCTCCCCACCCCACGTAATATCCTGAGCTCCTCGCCAACCCACCTAATATCCTCAGCTCCTTCCCACCCCACCTAATATCCTCAGCTCCTCCCCACACCAACTAATATCCTCAGCTCCTCCTGAACCCAACTAATATCCTCAGCTCCTCCCCACCTCACCTAATATTCTAAGCTCCTCCCCAACCCACCTAATATCCTCAGCTCCTCCTGAACCCACCTAATATCATCAGCTCCTCCCCACCCCACCTAATATTCTCAGCTCCTCCACAACCCACCTAATATCCTCAGCTCCTCCTGAACCCACCTAATATCATCAGCACCTCCCCACCTCACCTAATATTCTCAGCTCCTCCCCAACCCACTTAATATCCTCAGCTCCTCCTGAACCCACCTAATATCCTCAGCTCCTCCTGAACCCATCTAATATCATCAGCTCCTCCCCACCCCACCTAATATCCTCAGCTCCTCCCCAACCCACCTAATATCCTCAGCTCCGCCCCACCCCAGCTAATATCCTCAGCTCCTCCCCACCCCACCTAATATCCTCAGCTCCTCCCACCCCACTACTTTCCTCAGCTCCTCCCCACCCCACCTAATATCCTCAGCTCCTCCCCACCCCACCTAATATCCGCAGCTTCTCTCCACCCCACCTAATATCCTCAGGTCCTCCACACCCCACCTAATATCCTCAGCTCCTCCCCACCCCACCTAATATCCTCAGCTCCTCCCCACCACACCTAATATCCTCAGCTCCTCCCCACCCCACCTAATATCCTCAGCTCCTCCCCACCCCACCTAATATCCTCAGCTCCTTCCCACCCCACCTAATGTCCTCAGCTCCTCCCCACCCCAACTAATATCCTCAGCTCCTCCTGAACCCAACTAATATCCTCAGCTCCTCCCCACCTCACCTAATATTCTAAGCTCCTCCCCAACCCACCTAATATCCTCAGCTCCTCCTGAACCCACCTAATATCATCAGCTCCTCCCCACCCCACCTAATATTCTCAGCTCCTCCACAACCCACCTAATAACCTCAGCACCTCCTGCACCCACCTAATATCATCAGCTCCTCCCCACCTCACCTAATATTCTCAGCTCCTCCCCAACCCACCTAATATCCTCAGCTCCTCCTGAACCCACCTAATATCCTCAGCTCCTCCTGAACCCATCTAATATCATCAGCTCCTCCCCACCCCACCTAATATCCTCAGCTCCTCCCCACCCCACCTAATATCCTCAGCTCCGCCCCACCCCACCTAATATCCTCAGCTCCTCCCCACCCCACCTAATATCCTCAGCTCCTCCCACCCCACTACTTTCCTCAGCTCCTCCCCACCCCAACTAATATCCTCAGCTCCTCCCCACCCCAACTAATATCCTCAGCTCCTCCCCACCACACCAAATGTCCTCAGCTCCTCCCCACCCCACCTAATATCCTCAGCTCCTCACCACCCCACCTAATATCCTCAGCTCCTCCCCACCCCACATAATATCCTCAGCTCCTCCCCACCCCACCTAATATCATCAGCTCCTCCCCACTCCACCTAATATTCTCAGCTCCTCCCCACCCCACCTAATATCCTCCGCACCTCCCCTCCCCACCTAATATCCTGAGCTCTGCCCCACCTAATATCGTCAGCTCCTCCCCGCCAAACCTAATATCCTCAGCTCCACCCCACCCCAACTAATATCCTCAGCTCCCCCCAATCCACCTAACATCCTCAGCTCCTCCACACCCCACCTAATATCCTCAGCTCCTCCACACCCCACCTAATATCGTCCATACCTCCACTCCCCACCTAATATCCTCAGCACCTCCCCACAACACCATATATCCTCAGCTCCTCCCCACCCCACCTAACATCCTCAGCTCCTCCCCAACCCACCTAATATCTCATCTCCTTTCCACCCCAACTAATATCACCAGTTCCGCCCCACCCCACCTAATATCCTCAGATCCTCCCCACCCCACCTAATATCCTCAGCTCCTCCTCACCGCACCTAATATCCACAGCTCCTCCCCACCCCACCTAATTTCCTCAGCTCCTCCCCACCCAACCTAATATCGTCTCCTCCTCCCCACCCCACCTAATATCCTCAGCTCCTCCCCACCCCAACTAATATCCTCAGCTCCTCCCCACCCCACCTAATATCCTCAGCTCCTCCCCACCTAATATCCTCAGCTCTTCCCCACTCCACCTAATATCCTCATCTCCTCCCCACCCCACCTAATATCCTCAGTTGCTCCCCACCCCACCTACAATCCTCAGCTCCTCCCCACCCCACCTAATATCCTGAGCTCCTCCCCAACCCACCTAATACCCTCAGCTCCTCCCCACCTCACCTAATATCCTCAGCTCCTCCCCACCCCACCTAATATCATCAGCTCCTCCCCACCCGATTTAATATCCTCAGCACCCCCCACCCCACCTAATATCCTCAGCTCCTCCTGAACCCACCTAATATCCTCAGCTCCTCCCCACCTCACCTAATATTCTAAGCTCCTCCCCAACCCACCTAATATCCTCAGTTCCTCCTGAACCCACCTAATATCCTCATCTCCTCCCCACCCCACCTAATATTCTCAGCTCCTCCCCAACCCACCTAATATCATCAGCTCCTCCCCACCTCACCTAATATTCTCAGCTCCTCCCCAACCCACCTAATATCCTCAGCTCCTCCTGAACCCACCTAATATCCTCAGCTCCTCCTGAACCCATCTAATATCATCAGCACCTCCCCACCCCACCTAATATCCTCAGCTCCTCCCCAACACACCAAATGTCCTCAACTCCTCCCCACCCCACCTAATATCCTCAGCTCCTCACCACCCCACATAATATCCTCAGATCCTCCCCACCCCACCTAATATCCTCAGCTCCTCCCCACCACACCTAATATCCTCAGCTCCTCCCCACCCCACCTAATATCCTCAGCTCCTCCCCACCCCACCTAATATCCTCAGCTCCTCCTCACCCCACCTAATATCCTCAGCTCCTCCCCACTCCACCTAATATACTCAGCTCCTCCCCACCCCACCTAATATCCTCAGCTCCTCCCCAATCCACCTAATATCTTCAGCTCCTCCCCACCCCGCCTAATATCTTCTGCTCCACCCAACCCCACCGAATATCCTCAGCTCCTCCCCACCCCACCTAATATCCTCCGCACCTCCCCTCCCCAACTAATATCCTCAGCTCCGCCCCACCTAATATCGTCAGCTCCTCCCCGCCAAACCTAATATCCTCAACTCCACCCCACCCCACCTAATATCCTCAGCTCCCCCAATCCACCTGACATCCTCAGCTCCTCCACACCCCACCTAATATCCTCAGCACCTCCCCAAAACAACATATATCCTCAGCTCCTCCCCACCCCACCTAACATCCTCAGCTCCTCCCCACCCCACCCAATATCTCATCTCCTTTCCACCCCAGCTAATATCACCAGCTCCACCCCACCCCACCTAATATCCTCAGATCCTCCCCACCCCACCTAATATCCTCAGCTCCTCCTCACCACACCTAATATCCACAGCTCCTCCCCACCCCACCTAATATCCTCAGCTCCTCCCCACCCCAACTAATATCCTCAGCTCCTCCCCACCCCACCTAATATCCTCAGCTCCTTCCCACCCCATCTAATATCCTCAGCTCCTCCCCACCCCACCTAATATCCTCAGCTCCTCCCCAACCCACATAATATCCTCAGCTCCTCCCCATCCCACCTAATATCCTCAGCTCCTCCCCACCCAAACTAATATCGTCTCCTCCTCCCCACCCCACCTAATGTCCTCAGCTCCTCCCCACCCCACCTAACGTCCTCAGCTTATCCCCACCCCAAATAATATCCTCAGCTCCTCCCCACCCCACCAAATATCCTCAGCTCCTCCCCATCTAATATCCTCAGCTCTACCCCACTCCACCTAATATCCTCATCTCCTCCCCACCCCACCTAATATCCTCAGCTCCTCCCCACCCCACCTAATATCCTCAGCTCCTCCTCACCCCACCTAATATCCTCAGCTCCTCCCCACCCCACCTAATATCCTCAGCTCCTCCCCATAACACCTAATATCATCAGCTCCTCCCCACTCCGCCTAATATCCTCATCTCCTCCCCACCCCACCTAATATCCTCAGCTCCTCCCCACCCCACCTAATATCCTCAGCTCCTCCCCATTACACCTGATATCCTCAGCTCCTCCCCACCCCACCTAATATCCTCAGCTCCTCCCCACCTCACCTAATATCCTCAGCTCCTTCCCACCCCACCTAATATCCTCAGCTCCTCCCCACTCCGCCTAATATCCTCATCTCCTCCCCACCCCACCTAATATCCTCAGCTCCTCCCCACCTCAGCTAATATCCTCAGCTCCTTCCCACCCCACCTAATATCCTCAGCTCCTCCCCACTCCGCCTAATATCCTCATCTCCTCCCCACCCCACCTAATATCCTCAGCTCCTCCCCACCCCACCTAATATCCTCAGCTCCTCCCCACCTAACCTAATATCCTCAGCTCCTCCCCACCCCACCTAATACCCTCAGCTCCTCCCCACCCCACCTAATATCCTCAACTCCTCCCCACCCCACCTAATATCCTCAGCTCCTCCCACCTCACCTAATATCCTCAGCTTCTCCACACCCAATCTAATATCCTCAGCTCCTCCCCACCCCAACTAATATCCTCAGCTCCTCCCCACCCCGGCTAATATCCTCAGCTCCTCCCCACCCCACCTCATATCCTCAGCTCCTCCCCACCACACCTAATATCCACAGCTCCTCCCCACCCCACCTATTATCCTCAGCTCCCCACCCCACCTCACCTAATATCCTCAGCTCCTCCCCACCTCACCTATTATCCTCAGCTCCTCCCCACCCCACCTAATATCCTCAGCTCCTCCCCAACCCTCCTAATATCCTCAGCTCCTCCCCACCCCACCTAATATCCTCAGCTCCTCCCCACCTCACCTTATATCCTCAGCTGCTCCCCACCCCACGTAATATCCTCAGCTCCTCCCCAACCCTCATAATATCCTTAGCTCCTCCCCACCCCACCTAATATCCTCAATCCTTCCCACCCCACCTAATATCCTCAGCTACTCCCCACCCCACCAATATACTCAGCTCCTCCCCACCTCACCAATATCCTCTGCTCCTCCCCACCCCAACAAATATCCTCAGCTCCTCCCCACCTCACCAATGTCCTCAGCTCCTCCCCACCCCACCTAATATCCTCAGCTCCTCCCCACCCCACCTAATATCCTCAGCTACTCCCGCCAAACCTAATATCCTCAGCTCCTCCCCACCCCACCTAATATCCTCAGCTCCTCCCCACCCCACCTAATATCATCAGCTCCTCCCCACCCCACCTAATATCCTCAGCTCCTCCCCACCACACCTAATATCCTCAGCTCCTCCCCACCCCAGCTAATATCCTCAGCTCCTCCCCCCTCATCTAATATCCTCAGCTCCTCCCCACCCCATCTAATATCCTCAGCTCCTCCCCACCCCACCTAATATCCTCAGCTCCTCCCCACCCCACCTTATATCCTCAGCTCCTCCCCACCCCACCTAATATCCTCTGCTCCTCCTGAACCCACCTAATATCCTCAGCTCCTCCCCACCCCACCTAATATCCTCAGCTCCTCCACACCCCACCTCATATCCTCAGCTCCTCCCCACTCCACCTAATGTCCTCAGCTCCTCCTGAACCCACCTAATATCATCAGCTCCTCCCCACCCCACCTAATATCCTCAGCTCCTCCCCACCCCACCTAATATCCTCAGCTCCTCCTGAACCCACCTAATATCCTCAGCTCCTCCTGAACCCACCTAATATCCTCAGCTACTCCCCACCCCACTAATATCCTCACCTCCTCCCCACCCCACCTAAAATCCCCAACTCCTCCCCACCCCATCTAATATCCTCAGCTCCACCCCACCTGATATCCTCAGCTCCTCCCCACCAATGTTTCCTCGAATTTTTTTGCACTGAACGGCCATGAACTCCTTTGAGCGACCTTTTCGTCCGTGGGCAAATTTTACAACAACAAATTGTAGAACAACTTTTAGAAAAGCAACTTTTACAACAGCGACAACAACAACAACCAGTTAAAATCATATATACAGTAATGAGATATTGTCACCCCATCATCTCAAATCAATGGACAATCAGACAAGATTCTGCAAGTTTAACATAACTTCCCTTCTTTTGAAATCTATTCCTCTAGAAATGAACCCGTGCTTTATTTCCACTTTTATGGCATTTTAACCGGCGTTGCTACTTCTGCTGATTCATGAATCTGTTCCCCGAGATCCCTTTGCACCTCTACCCCATTTAGACTCTTATTTTCCAAGGAGTCGCTGGGGTCCTTTTTCCTGCTAACAAAATGCACCACCTCACACGTACCCATATTGAAATTCATTTGTCATTTACATGCCCATTCTGCAAGTTTGATTACGGTAGAATTAATTAAAAGCTTTTAGTTCGTCATGTACAAACTCTATTTAAATAAATCCTTGTCAGAAATGAATAGGATATAAAAGAACTGCAGAATAATAAATTAACACTTCAGAAACGTCACTCAGTTACACATCGACAAATAATCCAACAGCCCAAGGTGATCTGAATGAGGCAGATCTATTCGAGCAATTTGTATTAATTTTAAGGTTTTCAACGTATTAGCAAATCCCTCATGTCACTATAGCAATGGCAGCTCAAGCAGCAGGAGCAGCGGCTTTCCTACGTCCAGATATGTAATCAGAATATTAATCACAATGCAACCAGACAACCAAGAAATATAAAGTGCTGTAGTTCTTTAGTTCACAGTATTAAAAAGAATTGAACAAAAACGGGTATCCGTATTTCCAACTTCAATCACTTCCATTAATAACCGTGGTCTTATTGAACCAGAACACCCTCCATGTAACATGTCAGAAATGCAGCACTTATTCACAAGTGCAGAAAAACACACACACAATTTCCGTCATTGAATTAAATCAAAAAGCAGGAAGTCATTAAATATATTCAAGGATGAGTTAGATATATTTCTTAAAGCTAAAGGTATCAAGGGATATGGGGAGAAGGCAGGTACAGGGTACTGAGTTTGGATGATCAGCCATGATCTCATCGAATGGCGGAGCAGGCTCGAGGGGCCAAATGGCCTACTCCTGCTCCTATCTTCTATGTTTCTATGGACCATGTGAAGGTGAGGGATGGGTGGAAATTGGAAGCAAAGTGTATGATATTTTCTAGTTCAGGGCGAGAGCAGGAACCAGCACCGATACAGTCATCAATGCTCCGGAAAAGGAGGTGAGGGAGGGGACCTGAGTAGGACTGGAACAAAGAATGTTCCACATATCCCAGAAAAGGTAGGCATAGCTAGGACCCATGCGGGTACCCATAGCAACACCTTTGATTTGGAGGAAATGAGTGGATCAAAGGAGAAGTTGTTCAATGTGAGAACAAGTTCAGCCAGGCGGAGGAGGGTGGCGGTGGATGGGGACTGGTTGTGCATTTTTTCAAGGAAGAAGCGAGCGCCCTCAGGCCATCCTGGTGGGGGATGGAGGTGTAGAGGGATTGTACATCCATGGTGAAAAGGAAGCGGTTGGGACCAGGAAACTGGAAACTGTTAAAGTGGCGAGGGCGTCAGAGGAATTGCGGATGTAGGTGGGAAGAGACTGGACAAGGGGAGAAAATATAGAGTCGAGATAGGAAGAGATAAGTTCCATGGGGCAAGAACAGGCTGAAAAGATGGGTCTACCATGGCAGTCCTGTTTGTGGATCTTGGGAAGGAGGTAGAAGCGGGCTGTGCGGGGTTGTGGAACTATGAGGTTGGCGGCCATGGGGGGAAGATCCCCAGAGGAGATGAGGTCAGTGACCGTCTTGGAAACGGTGGCTTGATGTTCGGTAGTGGGGTCATGGTCCAGGTGGAGGTAGGAGGAGGTGTCGGAGAGTTGGCGTTCAGCTTCTGCTAGGTAGAGGTCGGTTCGCCAAACAACAACAGCACCACACTTGTCAGCAGGTTTAGTGACAATGTCGGGGTTGGATCGGAGAGAATGGAGTGCTGCAAGTTCAGAGGGAGGTAGGTTGGAGTGAGTGAGGGGAGCAGAGAAATTGAGATGGCCGATGTCACGGCGGCAGTTAGCAATGAAAAGATCTAGAGAGGGTAAGCGGCCAGAGGGAGGGGTCCAGGTGGAACGAGATTTCTGAAAGCGGGAGAAAGGGTCAGCCGTGCGGGGGGAAGACTCCTGGCCAAAGAAGTGGGCACGGAGATGAAGGCGGCGGAAAAAGGGCTCAGCATCATGCCGAGCTCGAAATTCATTGAGGTGGGGGCGTAAGGGGATGAAGCTCAGGCCTTTGCTGAGGACTGATCGATCGGGGTCAGAGAGGGGAAGGTCAGAGGGGATGTCTCTACTTACCATAGACCACCCCTTTTGTTCTTTTATTCCTCCCCCCAGCCTCCCCCTTGCTTTTTTATCTGTTTCATTTCCTGCTTTTTTCTCCATTCTGACGAAGGGTTTCGACCTGAAACGTTAACTCTGTTTCTCTCTCCACGGATGTTGCCTGGCCTGCTGAGTTTTTCCAGCGTTTTCTGTTGTTGTTTCAATTTTCCAGCATCCGCAGTATTTTGCTATCGTACATGAATGGTGGAATTGGCTGAGTGCGGAATAACCTCCTCCTGTTCCTGTGTAACAGGCTCGAGGGGCTGGATGACCGCCTCCTGTTCCTGTGTAACAGACTCGATGGCCTGAATGGCCTCCTCCTGTTCCTATGTAACAGGCTCGAGGGGCTGAATGGCCTCCTCCTTTTCCTATATAACAGGCTCGATGGCCTGAATGACCGCCTCCTGTTCCTATGTAACAGGCTCGAGGGGCTGAATGTGCCTCTTCCTGTTCCTATATAACAGGCTCGATGGCCTGAATGATCGCCTCCTGTTCCTATGTAACAGGCTCGAGGGGCTGAATGACCGCCTCCTGTTCCTATGTAACATGCTCGAGGGGCTGAATGGGCCTTCTCCTGTTCCTATATAATAGGCTCGATGGCCTTTTGACTTCCTCCTGTTCCTATGTAAGAGCTTCGATGGCCTGAATGCCCGCCACCTGTTGTTATGTAACAGGCTTAATGGACTGAATGGCCCACTCCCTTTTCTATATACCTGTCTTTAGGGTCTTCATGAACTACTTATTTTCCTACGTAGCAGGCTTGTGGGGTTTAATGGCTTTGTCCGATGTAACAACCTCGAGGGGTTTAATGGCCTACTCCTGTGCCTATGTAACTCGCTCAAGATTCTGAATTGCCTATTTCATTACGTATGTAACAGGCTTGAGGGACTGAATGTCCAATCAATTTTCATATGTAACAGGTTCGATGGGTTGAATGGCCTACTCCTGTTTCTAAGTAACAGACTCGATTAAATGACTACCCTACCCCTGTTCATATGTAGTAGGCTAGAGCGGCTGAATGGCCTAAAAATATTCCAAGAATGATTCCAGGGATGAAAATTTCTCTACAACAGGATCGATGGATTGAATGGTCTACAAATATTCCGGTTCAGCAGGCTCGAGGGGTTGAATGGTCTACCCCAGTTCCTGTGTAGCAGGCTCGAGGAGCTAAATTACTTTCTTCTGTTCCTATATAACAAGCTCGAGGTGCTGAACGGCCTACCCTTGTTCAGAGAATCATAGAACAACAGAACGGTCACAGCACGGAAGAAGGCCATTCGGCCCGTCGAGCCCGTGCCGGCTCTCTGCAAGAGCAACTCATCTAGTCCCACTCCCCCGCCCTTTCCCTGTAGCCCTGCAAATGTTTCTTTTTCTTTCAGGTACTTATCCAACTCCCTTTTGGAAAGCCGTGATTGAGTCTGCCTCCACCATACTTTCAGGCAGTGCATTCCAGATCCCTAACCACTCGCTGCGTAAAAAAAATTTCCTCATGTCGCTGTAGTGGTGTGTGTCAGCTTCACCTCTGACTTCTGAGCGGTTCGAATCGCTCCAACACCCTTAGTTCTAGACCTTGGACTTATTTGGGGGCTGTGACAAAAGTGCAGCAGACAACTAGTTTTGGTGCAAAAACTTTTGATTTTTATTCAAGAGAGTAAAATACAACACAACAATCTTAACACTCTAATAAAATGGGGGAACACTTCGGTACATACGAGGGAAAATCACATTAGAAGAATACCTCACCCTCCCAATCCTACTTTACTAGCTAAAGTGGACTCTAGAGGACCAGGGATGATACTCACCAAACTTATCCTTGACAGTTGAGCTGTTTCGCGGTTTTGGGGTTCGCTCTATATGTTGGTTGGTGTCTGCTGTACCCCGGACGCAGTAGAGGACTTCAGCTACGTAGCTGGTCAGTCTTCTCGAGTCCGCTGATGCGGTAGGGTACGTATTGGATCTATCAGGTGAGTACCCACTTTTCTTTGGTTAGAGGTAGGGTTTAGAGTCTTTTGGGTAAAATCTTACCCAGGGGTAAGTCAGGAACAGATTGTAGAGTGGAAACTTTGCCGATCTTCGGTTTTTCTCGGAGTTGGTTTTCTTTGGTCGTGGTGGCCCAATATTGGTGGTAATGTTCGGTTGGTTGTTTCATGAGGCCCTTGTTGCCGCGAGGTGTCCGATGGTCACTGAGGCGGTCGCTCTGGTTTCTTCCACTTGTCGGCCTACTTCTGGAGCTATTGGCCTCCTTTGTTGAACGGTCTTGTTTTCCAGCTGTCGACCTGTTGGCTAGACACGTAACATTGAACGGTGGTACTGGAGAACTATGTTGCGGTGAATGCGCCCGTGAAAGCTTCTTTCGGTTAAGAACGGGCCTATAATTATACTAATTGAAGCTTCATTATCTGCGCGCCAAATCAAATCCTGGTCATTGTAAGATTTTGGCGGGCTCGTCAATAGTAACTTGCTTGTTAACGTGTGAAGTAGTTTCAGGATGGCTCCATCCTGTCGATCTGCTGCTTGATTGTGTTTGATTGTTATCAGGTTTTGAGTTTCTTGACTGGGCCTGGGATTTCTATAGAGTGCGTCACGGTGATCTATTTTATGCATATTTTGATGGGTCCTGTAATTTGGGTGGAGACTGCTCTTCCTCGGGTTTATTGTTAGGAAGTTAATGTCTGATGGGGGACGATTAACTCCAAGTGAGGTCATGCGGTTCCCCAGACAGTTTGCATTAACTCCAATATCCAAACTGTCTGTACAGAGGTTAACCCAACTTCCTTTACAGCCTTTTCTCCCTTCCAAGTCCAGACATATCTTTCAAAATACCAAATCTTGGCTTTTGCTCTAAAATTTTCTTCGGTTAGGCCCAATGCACTTCACCACCCTGAAATAGTTAGAAAAGAGACCAAAGTCCTTTTCCTTAGGGTTTGTCTTCGAGTTTTGGGTTTTCTGTGAATTTTGAGAATCTTACAGTGCCTTTGGTTCTTTTGCCAATCATCTTAACTCTGTGTCTTCTGGTCTCGACCCTTCTGCCAATGGAAACAGTTTCTCTCTCTCTACTCTGTCAAGACCCTTCATGATTTTGAACACCTCTATCAAATTTCCTCTCAAACTTCTCTGCTCTAAGGAGAACAACCCCAGCTTTCCTAGTTTATCCACGTAACTGAAGTCCCTCATTCCTGGAATTATTCTCGTAATTTTTTTCTGCATCCTCTCAAGGGCCTTCACATCCTTCCTAAAGTGTGGTGACCAGAACTGGACGCAGTACTCCAGTTGTGGCCTAACCAGTGCTTTATAAAGGTTCAGCATAACCTCTCTACTGTTGTACTCACGGATGAGGGAAGATCGGGCCCGATAGGAGGAAAGGAAGAGCAAGAGTTAAATTAGTATTGCAGCAGGTGGGAGGGGAGGGGGAATGAATAATGGGTTAGGGGAGAGTTATGGGTGGAGGAAGGTTGTAGAGTTGGAAACAGATACAGATGCAGGGTAATTTTTGATAAAGCAGTTCGCGAGCATTTAAACTAGTATGGCAGGGGGCTAGAAACCTATGTAGTGAAATAGAGGAAAGTGAAAGGCAGACAGAAATAAATGGTAAAAGGGTGAGGAACAAAAACAAAGGGCCAAACTAATTCATAAAAAATGTGAGCATAAAAATAGCCTGAGGATTTTATACCTTAATGCGAGAAGCATCAGGAACAAGGTAGATGAATTAGCTGTGGAAATAGAGGTTAATAATTATGATTTAATTGGGATTACGGAAACATGGTTGCAGGGTGAGCAGGGCTGGGAGCTTAACATACAGGGGTATTCAGTATTTAGGAAGGATCGACAAAAAAGAAAGGGAGGAGGGGTAGCATTGCTGGTAAAAGAGGGGATAAATGCAATTGAAAGGAAGGATATTAACTCAGTTAATACAGAATCTATATGGGTGGAGCTAAGAAATAGCGAGGGGCGAAAAACATTAATAGGAGTGGTATATAGGCCTCCAAATAGTAAAATAGAGGTTGGGGAGGGCATCACGAGGGAAATTAGAGAAGCGTGCAATAAGAGCACAGCTGTCATCATAGGTGACTTTAACTTACATATAGATTGGACTAGCCTGATCAGTAAAAATAATGAGGAGGAGGAATTCCTTGAGTGTTTAAGGGATGGTTATCTGGATCAATATGTCGAGGAACCAACTCGGGAACAGGCTATATTGGACTGGGTACTGTGCAATGAGAAGGGACTAATTAGTAATCTTGTTGTACGGGGACCCTTGGGTCAGAGCGATCATAACATGATCGATTTCTCACTCGAAATGGAGAGCGAAGAAATTGACTCAGAGACTAAGGTCCTGAATTTAAACAAGGGGAATTATGATGCCATTAGACGGGAACTGAGTAGGTCTCATTGGACAACGTTCCTGGGAGGACTGGAGGTTGATAAACAATGGCAAGCATTTAAAGATAGAATGACAAAATTGCAAAAATTGTTTATACCAATCTGGCATAAAAGGAAATCTAAAAAGGTGACTCAACCGTGGATAACAGGGGAAATTAGAGACAGCATAAAATCCAAAGATAGGGCGTATAAATTAGCCAAAAAAAGCGCCAGGGCGGAAGATTGGGAACAGTTTAAGATAGAGCAAAGGAGGACAAAGGGCTTAATCAAGAGGGGCAAAATAGCTTACGAAAGCAAGCTGGCGGAAAATATAAAAACTAACTCCAAAAGCTTTTATAAGTATATCAAGAGGAAAAGACTGGTGAAAACCAAAGTTGGTCCATTGCAGTCAGATACGGGGGAATATATAACGGGAAATAAGGAAATGGCAGACCAACTAAATGCATACTTTGGGTCAGTCTTTACGAAGGAAGACACAAAAAACCTCCCTGGGATATCGGGAAAAATAGGGACATTGGCAAAGGAGGAACTGACGCAACTCAATATCTCTAAGGATATGGTGTTAAGGAAGCTAAAGGGATTGAAGGCGGACAAATCCCCAGGGCCTGATAACATGCATCCTAGGGTACTGAAGGAGGTGGCCCTAGTGATAGCGGATGCACTAAGTATGATTTTTCAGAATTCATTAGACTCTGGAACAGTGCCCATGGATTGGAGGGTAGCTAACATTACCCCACTATTCAAAAAGGGGGGTAGGGAAAAAGCAAGTAATTACAGACCTGTAAGCCTTACATCAGTTGTATCAAAATGCTGGAGTCCATCATTAAGGATGAAATAGCGGAGCACTTAGCAAATGGGGACAGGATAGGACAGAGTCAACATGGATTTACAAAGGGTAAATCGTGCTTGACGAATCTATTGGAATTTTTTGAGGGAGTAACTGGTAAAATAGATGGGGAAGAGCCAGTAGATGTGGTGTACCTGGACTTCCAAAAGGCCTTCGATAAGGTCCCACATAAAAGATTAGCATGGAAAATTGAAGCTCATGGGATAAAGGGGAAAGTATTGACGTGGATAGAGAACTGGCTGTCAGATAGAAAACAGAGTTGGAATAAACGGCTCATTTTCTGAATGGCAGGCAGTAACAAGTGGGGTACCACAGGGATCTGTCCTGGGTCCCCAGCTGTTCACAATTTACATTAATGATCTGGATCAGGGAGTCGGATGCAGCATTTCCAAATTTGCAGACGACATTAAACTAGGAGGGGGGGTGGGCTCAGAGGAGGAGACCAGGAAGCTCCAGAGCGATTTGGACAGACTGGGTGATTGGGCGGATAAATGGCAGATGCACTATAATGTGGACAAGTGCGAAGTTATCCACCTTGGGTGCAGGAACGGGAGGGCAAATTATTATTTAAATGGCAATAAATTGGGAGAGGGGGAAGTACAGAGAGACCTGGGTGTTCTTGTACACCAGTCACTGAAGGCGAGCATGCAGGTGCAACAGGCGGTCAAGAAGGCAAACGGTATGCTGGCCTTCATAGCAAAAGGGTTGGAATACAGGAACAGGGATACCTTGCTGCAGCTGTACAGGGCACTGGTGAGACCACACCTCGAGTACTGTGTACAGTTTTGGTCGCCTCATCTGAGGAAAGATGTTCTTGCCATGGAGGGGGTGCAGCGGCGATTCACCAGGCTGATACCAGGAATGGCGGGATTGACCTATGAGGAGAGACTATGTAGTTTAGGGATGTACACACTGGAGTTTAGAAGATTGAGAGGGGACCTCATAGAAGTGTATAAAATTCTGACAGGTCTAGACAGACTAGATGCAGAAGGAATGTTTCCCTTGGCGGGTGAGAACAGAACTAGAGGACATAATTTAAGGATAAGGGCTAAACCATTTAGGACAGAAATGAGGGGGAATTTCTTCACTCAGAGGGTGGTGAACCTGTGGAACTCATTGCCACAGAGGGCAGTGTACGCCAGCTCATTAAATATATTTAAGAGGGAATTAGATATATTTCTACAGGCAAAAGGGGTTAAGGGTTACAGAGAGAAGGCGGGGACGGGATACTGAGTTGGAGGATCAGCCATGATCTCATTAAATGGCGGAGCAGGCTCGAAGGGCCGGATGGCCTACTCCTGCTCCTATCTTCTATGTATCTATGTATCTATGTATGCGGGGTGAAGGATCCTGCTTGTTCCCAAAGAATGCTGGGATACTTGACGACATTACCCTCTACTTATTTCGGATAGTAGGTTTAGCTAACTAAGGCATATCTGCAGACTGGAAGGTGCCTCCCTCCCCTTATCAAACCTTGGAATATATGTATTCACAACCTCAGTAGAGCTATTGTCAAAGCACAGCCTGGCCTCCCAAGACATAAGGGAGCAATTAACAACCAGCACAGTTCCAGTCACGGGGTACATCTACTATTCGAACCTGGTCTCCCAAGAGATAGAACATAGAACATAGAACAGTACAGCACAATACAGGCCCATCGGCCCTCGATGTTGTGCCGAGCATTGTCCGAGACCAAGATCAAGCTATCACACTCCCTATCACTCTGGTGTGCTCCATGTGCTTATCCAATAACCGCTTGAAAGTTCCTAAAGTGTCCGACTCCACTATCACAGCAGGCAGTCCATTCCACACAGCAACCACTCTCTGAGTAAAGAATCTACCTCGGACATCCCTTCTATATCTCCCCCCATGCACCTTATAGTTATGCCCCCTTGTAACAGCTGCCTCGACCCGAGGAAATAGTCTCTGAACATCCACTCTATCTATCCCCCTCATCATCTTATAAACCTCTATTAAGTCGCCTCTCATCCTCCTCCGCTCTAAAGAGAAAAGCCCCAACTCCCTCAATCTTTCCTCATAAGACCTCCCCCCCAAACCAGGCAGCATCCTGGTAAATCTCCTTTGCACTCTTTCCAATGCTTCCACGTCCTTCCTATAGTGAGGTGACCAGAACTGCACACAATATTCCAAATGTGGTCTCACCAAGGTCCTGTACAGTTGCAGCATAACCTCACGGTTCTTAAACTCAAACCCTCTGTTAATAAACGCCAACACACAATAGGCCTTCTTTACTGCTCTATCCACTTGAGTGGCAACCTTCAGAGATCTGTGGATATGAACCCCCAGATCCCTCTGCTCCTCCACGTTCCTCAGAACCCTTCCGTTGACCCTGTAATCCTTATTCAAATTGGCCCTACCAAAATGAATCACCTCGCACTTATCAGGGTTAAATTCCATCTGCCATTTTTCGGCCCAGCTCTGCATCCTATCAATGTCTCTTTGCAGCCTACAACAGCCCTCCACCTCATCCACTGCTCCACCAATCTTGGTGTCATCAGCAAATTTACTGAACCACCCTTCAGTCCCCTCCTCCAAGTCATTGATAAAAATCACAAACAGCAGAGGACCCAGCACCGACCCCTGTGGCACACTGCTGGTAACTGGTCTCCAGTCCGAAAATGTTCCATCCACCACCACCCTCTGCCTTCTATGAGATAGCCAGTTACTTATCCAATCTGCCAAATTTCCCTCTATCCCACAACTCCTTACTTTCTTCATGAGCCGACCATGGGGAACCTTATCAAACGCCTTACTAAAATCCATGTATACGACATCAACTGCTCTACGTTCATCTACACACTTAGTTACCTCCTCAAAGAATTCAATCAAATTTGTTAGGCAAGACTTACCCTTCACGAATCCGTGTTGACTATCCCTGATTAAGTTGCTCTTTCCAAATGGTCGTAAATCCTATCCCTCAGGACCTTTTCCATTATCTTACCAACTACCGAAGTAAGACTAACCGGCCTATAATTACCAGGGTCATTCATATTTCGTTTCTTGAAGAGAGGAACAACATTCGCCACTCTCCAGTTCTCTGGCACCATTCCCGTGGACAGTGAGGACCCAAAGATCAAAGCCAGAGGCTCTGCAATCTCCTCCCTTGCCTCCCAAAGAATCCTAGGATATATCCCATCTGGCCCAGGGGACTTATCGACCCTCAGGTTCTTCAAAATTGCTAAAACATCTTCCCTCAGAACATCTACCACCTCCAGCCTATCCACCTTTATCACACTCTCATCCTCAAGAACATGGCCCCTCTCCTCGCTGAACACTGACGAAAAGTATTCATTCATCACCTCTCCTATTTCTTCTGACTCCATGCACAAGTTCCCACTACTGTCCTTGACCGGCCCTACCCTCACCCTGGTCATTCTTTTATTTCTCACATAAGAGTAAAAGGCCTTGGGGTTTTTCTTGATCCGACCCGCCAAGGACTTCTCATGCCCCCTCCTAGCTCTCCTAAGCTCTTTTTTTTTAGCTCATTCCTTGCTAACTTGTACCCCTCAATCGAGCCAACTGAACCTTGTTTTCTCATCCTTACATACGCTTCCTTTTTCCTCTTGACTAGACATTCAACCTCTTTTGTGAACCATGGTTCTCTCACTCGGCCATTTCCTCCCTGCATGACAGGGACATACCTATCAAGGACACGCAGTAATTGCTCCATGAAAAAGCTCCACTTTTCGTTTGTGCCTTTCCCTGATAGTTTCTGTTCCCATCTTATACTCCCTAATTCTTGCCTAATCGCATCATAATTACCCCTCCCCCAATTATAAACCCTGCCCTGCCGTATGGCCCTATCCCTCTCCATTGCAATAGTGAAAGTTACCGAATTGTGGTCACTATCTCCAAAGTGCTCTCCCACATACAAATCAAACACTTGGCCCGGTTCATTACCCAGTACCAAATCCAACGTGGCCCCAGCTCTTTTCGGCCTATCCACATATTGTGTCAGGAAACCCTCCTGCACACACTGTGCAAAAACAATCCCATCCGAACTGTTTGACCTATAAAGGTTCCAATCAATATTTGGAAAGTTGAAGTCACCCATGACAACTACTCTGTGACCTCCACACCTATTCATAATCTGCTTTGCAATTTCTTCCTCCACATCTCTATTACTATTTGGGGGCCTGTAGAAAACTCCTAACAACGTGACCGCTCCTTTCCTATTTCTAACTTCAGCTCATATTACCTCAGACGGCAGATCCCCCTCGAACTGCCTTTCTGCCGCTGTTAAACTATCCTTGATTAACAATGCTACTCCTCCACCTTTCTTACCAACTTCCCTACTCTTACTGAAACATCTATACCCCGGAACTTCCAACAACCATTCCTGTCCCTGTTCTAACCATGTCTCCGTAATGGCCACCACATCGTAGTCCCAAGTACCAATCCACGCTCCAAGTTCTCCTACCTTATTCCGGATGCTCCTAGCATTGAAGTAGACACACTTCAAGCCATCTTCCTGTCTGCCGGTACATTCCTGCGACCTTGATACCCTCCTCACTACCTCCCTACACTCACCACTGGCTCCTGGACTACAGCCCTTTTTCCCATCCCCCTAAGGGAGCAATTAATGACCAACACGGTTCCAGTCACTGAGCATCCAAGCCATTACGGCCTTGAGCCACCCCGCTCTGTCCGACAGCTAGGGATAAAATATGTTTTCTCAAACTATAAACTATGCCCGCAAAGGAAGAGATAACAGCAAGAATTTGGGGGGTAGGATGAGGCAACCAACATCTGTGACTGGCATGGTCAGGGTTCAAGGGGAGGGCCCGACAGTTGAGTGACTAACCATATAACCAATAAAGAGTAACTGTAGTGACACTGTTTGTACGTGTACGCCCCATTCTGTAGTAAGTGGGCGGTGCTTATAGAAATGTATAACTTGAATGAACCGTTGCTTGCTCCTCAGAGAGTGCGTCCCTAGCTTGAGGAAGCTGAGTGACTCTCCCTTGTGCACAAGTCTTTTGTTAATTTTAATAAATTCTGAACTTGTCCTCAATTCCGTCTCCGTCTAGAGTTTCTCCAAATTCGAATCTAACAGGGGGGACATTCAGCCATGTAACAGCTGGGTGGGAAAGTGCATCTGATAATGGAAGACACGACAGAATCAGACATAGAGCTGATAGGAATGGAAACACGGGGAGAAACAGATATGGAACCGGTGGGGGAGGGAAGCAAACATTAAAGACCGGGCACAGCACAGGTGGGGGAAGCAGAGAGGTAAAAGGCAGGGGTTTCAGACACGGAGCAGGGGGAGCTGTAAACAGACTGGGAGCGGCAGCACAGAGAAGCAGGAAGGGGAATGAGACACGCAGCAGTCGCAAGAGGTAGCCTGAACTTTTAATATTTATATTAAAAACAAATACTGATTAGATTATCAAATAATGTTCAGAGTTTCCCAGTCTCATAGTTAATTGAATCCGTTCCCAATCTGTTAAAATAAAGAATATATGAGAATGTGCAATTAAATCATGATTAGTAAAAGTTAACAGGCCGGTGAAGCAGATTTTCACTTGTTTACCGCACAAATTTTAAGATTCAGTTCCAGTTATTGAAACCCGGAGCCTGATCAAGGCCGAGACTGTTACTCATTAACTAGAGGGTATTAGCTGGAGATTATTATCAGCGAACTTTGTCACTTGCCATTTCTGTCAGATAATAAAGAGAGAAGTCGCACAACACCAAGTTATAGTCCAACAGCTTTATTTGAAACATAGAAACATAGAAAATAGGTGCAGGAGTAGACCATTCGGTCCTTCGAGCCTGCACCGCCATTCAATGCGTTCATGGCTGAACATGTTAGCTCAGTACCCCATTCCTGCTTTCTCGCCATACCCTTGATCCCCCTAGTTGTGAGTATTATATCTAACTCCCTTTTGAATATATTTAGCGAACTGGCCTCAACAACCTTCTATGGCAGAGAATTCCACAGATTCACCACTCTCTGGGTGAAGAAGTTCCTCCTCATCTCTGTCTTAAATGGCTTCCCCTTTATCCTTAGACTGTGACCCCTGGTTTTAGTTTTACCTAACATTGGAAACATTCTGCCCGCATCTAATTTGTCTAAACCAGTCAGGAATTTAAACGTCTCTATATGATCCCCCCTCATTCTTCTGAACGCCAGAGGATACAAGTTCAGTTGATGCAGTCTTTCTTGATATGTCAGTCTGGCCATCCCAGGAATCAATCTAGTGAACCTTCGTTGCACTCCCTCAATAGCAAGAATGTACTTCCTCAGGTTAGGAGACCAAAACTGCACACAATACTCCAGGTGTGGCCTCACCAAGGCCCTGTACAACTGCAGCATCACCTCCCTACTCCTGTACTCAAATCCCCTTGCTATGAAGGCCATCATGCCATTTGCTTTCTTGACTGCCTGCTGCACTCGCCTTCCCACCTTCAGTGACTGATGTACCATGACGCCCAGGTCTCGTTGCACCTCCCCTTTCCCTAATCTGCCACCATTCAGGTAATAGTCTGCCTCCCTATTTTTACCACCAAAGTGGAGAACCTCACATTTATCCACATTGTACTTCATCTGCCATACATTTGCCCAATCACCCAACCTGTCCAAGTCACTCTGTAGCCTCCTAGCATCCTCCTCATTGTTCACACTGCCTCCCAATTTAGTGTCATCCGCAAATTTGGAGATATTACAATTAATCCCTTCGTCCAAATCATTAATATATAATGTAAACAGATGGGGCCCCAGCACCGAACCCTGCGGTACCCCGCTGGTCACTGCCTGCCATTCTGAAAAGTACCCATTTACTCCTACTCTTTGTTTCCTGTGTGCCAACCAGTTCTCAATCCACGTCAACATAGAAACATAGAACATAGAACCTAGGAGCAGGAGTAGGCCATTCGGCCCGTCGAGCCTGCTCCGCCATTCAATACGATCATGGCTGATCATCCAAGTCCAGTACCCTGTCCCTGCTTTAATCCCCACAGTACACATATCCCACCCTACCCCCGGAACCCCACGTATTTAGTTCCCCCTAACATATCCTATCCTATCCGCATAACCCCACATATTTAATCCCCCCCCTAACACTAAGGGTCAATTTATCATAGCCAAATCAACCTAACCCGCACATTTTTTGGACTGTGGGAGGAATCCGGAGCACCCGGAGGAAACCCACGCAGACACGGGGAGAATGTGCAAACTCCACACAGACAGTCACCCGAGGTCAGATTCGAACCCGGGTCCCTGGCGCTGTGAGGCACCAGTGCTAACCACTATGCCACCGTGTTGCCAACACATTACCCCCAATCCCATGTGCTTTAACTTTGCACACCAATCTCTTGTGTGGGACCTTGTCGAAGGCCTTCTGAAAGTCCAAATACTCCACATTTACTGGTTCCCCCGCCCCCCGTCCACCCTATTGGAAACATCCTCAAAAAATTCCAGAAGATTTGTCAAGCATGATTTCCCTTTCACAAATCCATGCTGACTTGGATCTATCATGTCGCCACTTTCCAAATGGTCTGTTATGACATCTTTAATAATTGATTCCATCATTTTACCCACCACCGATGTCAGGCTGACTGGTCTATAATTCCCTGCTTTCTCCCTCCCTCCGTTTTTAAAAATAGGGGTTACATTAGCCACCCCTCCACTCCTTCCGAACTGATCCAGAGTCTAAGGAACGTTGGAAACTGATCATCAATGCATCCACTATTTCCAAGGCCACCTCCTTAAGTACTCTGGGATGCAGACCATCAGGCCCTGGGGATTTATCAGCCTTCAATCCCATCAATTTCCCCAATACCCTTTCCCGACTGATAAGGATTTCCCTCAGCTCCTCCCTCTTACCAGATCCTTTGTTCTCTTTTATTTCCGGAAGGTTGTTTGTGTCCTCCACAGTAAACACCGAAGCAAAGTACTTGTTCAATTGATTTGCCATTTCCTTGTTCCCCATTACGACTTCCCCTGTTTCTGACTGCAGGGGACCTACGTTTGTTTTTACTAACCTCTTTCTTTTTACATATTTATAGAAGCTTTTGCAGTCCGTTTTAATGTTCTCCGCAAGCTTCCTTTCATATTTTATTTTCCCTGCCCTAATCAAACCCTTCGTCCTCCTCTGCTAAGTTTTAAAGTTCTCCCAGTCCCCGGTTTTGCTGCTACTTCTGGCCAATTTGTATGCCACTTCCTTGCTTTTAATACTATCCCTGATTTCCCTTGTTAGCCATGGTTGAGCCACCTTCCCTTTTTTATTTTTTATGCCAGACAGGGAGGCACAATTGCTGTAGTTCATCCATGCGATCTCTAAATGTCTGCCATTGCCCTTCCACTGATAACCCCTTAAATATCGCTTGCCAATCTAACCTCGCCAATTCACGCCTCATACCCTCAAAGTTGCCCTTATTTAAGTTCTGGACCATGGTCTCTGAATTAACTGTTTCCTTCTCCATCCTAATGTAGAACTCCACCATACTATGGTCACTCTTCCCCAAGGGGCCTCGCACCACAAGATTGCTGATTAGTCCTTCCTCATTACACAAAACCCAGTCCAGGATGGCCTCCCCTCTAGTTGGTTCCTCAACATATTTGAAATCACAAGCTTTTGGAGCGCTGCTCCTTCGTCAGGTGAGGTGAAGAAATACATATGGGCACAGCATAAATAGTCAGAGAACAATGCCAGACGACTACAGTTAATCTTTCTAACTGCCCTTATAATAAAGAGGTTTTATGGTGAATAATGAAATCTAATTGAGGATCAGAAACTGATTCCCGCTACAGGACACGGTTTCACTGGGGGTCTTCTGAACCGCAGATGGAAGAGCTGTGGGGAAATGTAGTCATTGTTACCACACAGAGGATTAATGACTCTGGGTCAAAGGTCAGCAATTTATCAGAACAATTCAAACTGAATGAGCCGGTGTGTGATTCTGATCGAGCCCTGCACCAGAGAACAGGGCGGGGAGGGATTGTACTGATCAGGCTGAAGGTGGTGTTTATGACTGTGATGAGTAACTGATCTTTACTCAGGGTGTGTTCATTAACCTGCAGAACTCACAGCACTAACTTACCCGGACTCACTGGGACCAGAATCAGGAGTAGCAGCACAAGGTAAGGACCCGGAATATACTGAGGACCATTATTGTCTTTTAATGTACAGGAATTAATAGTTATTTGTGCAGTAGTTCAAAGATACTGGCAAGTTAACATAACAATAAAGGACAAGTAACAAAATATTTTTTTTCAGAAATAGATTTACTGGGAGTTGCGTCATTTAACGGAATGAAACTTCCAAATACAATTTCACACTCGAACATTCTGCTGCTGTAAATAATATTCCAGTTTATATATCGTTTATTACACGTTTCGGAACAAAGAGTAAGGGGTCGCTATCATAGAATCATCCAGCAGAGAAGGGGGCCATTCGGCCAATCGAGCCTGGACCGGCTCTTTGAAAGAACAATCCAATTAGTCCCACACCCCCGCTCTTCCCCCTGAGCCCCACAATTTTCTGCCCTTCAAGTATTTATCCAATTCCCTTTTAAAAGTTGCTATTGCTTCTGCTTCCACCCTTTCAGGCAGCGTATCCCAGATCATAATTACTTGATACCTAAAAACATCTCTCCTCATCTCACCTCTAGCTCTTTTGCCAATTATATTAAATCTGTGTCCTCTGTTTACCGACCCTTCTGCCAGTGGAAACAGTTTCTCCTCATTTACTCCGTCAAAAAAGCTTCATAATTTTTAACACCTCTATTAAATTTCCCCTCAAACCTCTCTGCTTCAAGGAGAACGATTCCAGCTCCTCTGGGCTCTCCATGTAACTGAAGTTCCTCATCCTTGTTACCATTTCACTAAATGTCCTCTGCATCCTCTCCAAGGCCTTGACAGCCTTCTTCAAGTGCGGCGATAGAATTGGATACAATACACCATCTGACGCCAGTGACTGATGAAGGTTGAGCCTAACTCCCTTGATTTTGCACTCTCTGGGCAAAACTCTGGCAGATGGAGATCAAAGTGGGAAAGTGTGAGCTCCATCACTTTGGACCTGAAAAAGAGAGATCAGAGTATTTTCTAAATGGTGAGAAGCTCGGAACTGTAGATGACTCGAGAGAGTTAGGGCTCCGAGTACGGCAATCACTAAATGATAGTCAATCGGTGCAAAAAATAAGTCAACAGTGAAATGGAATGTTGGGCTTTATCTCGTGGGCTGGAATACAAACAGCGAGAAGTTCTGCTGCACCTGTACAGAGCTCTGGTTAGACCCCATTGTGATTTCTGTGTCAAGTTCTGGGCACTGGACCTCAGGAAGGATATAGTGGCCTTGTAGAGGTTGCAGCTGAGATTCACCAGAATGACACAAGGGCTAAAATTATTAAGTTATGAGGACTGAATGCGCAGACAACGTTTGTATTCCCTTGTGTATACACGATTAAGGGGGAATCTAATTGAGGTGTTTAAGATAATCAAAGGAATTGATAGGATTGAAAGAGACAAACTATTTCCTCTGGTGCAGGAATCCAGAAGAATGGGGTTAACCTCAAAGCACAGCTAAGCCGTTCAGGGATGATGTTAGAAAGCATTTCTTCACACAAATGGTAGTGGAAATCTGGAACACTCGCCCTCAAAAATCTGTTGAGGTTTTGGTCAATTGAAAATTTCAAAACTGAGATTGATGGATTGTTAGGGAAGGGTATTTAGGATTACGGAACTAAGGTGGGTAGATGGAGTTGAGATACAGATCCACCATGATCTAATTGAATGTCAGAACAGGCTCCAGGAGATGAATGGCCTACTCCTGTTCCTCGGTTCCTATATTCCTCTGCTTCTATTTAACAAGAACAAAACCCTGTATACTTTCTGAACAACTAGTCCTGCCACCTTTAAAGATTTATGTACGTATACCCTTCTGTTTTTCTGTGCCTGCACCCACTATAAAATTGTACCATATAGTTTATATTGCATCTCCCAATTCTTTTTTCCAAAATGCATCGATTCACACTTCGCTGCGTTACATTTCATCTCCCATGTGTCTGCGTATTGCACTAGTCTGTCTCTGTCCTCCTGAATTCAAATACTAATCTCCTCAATATTTACCACTTTTATGATTTTCTTGTCATCTTCAAGCTTTGAAATTATGCACTGTATACCCAAGTCCAAGTGATTAATATATATACCGACCCCTGGGGTCACAAGTGCACACTTCTCTCCAGTGAGAAAAACATTGGCCCTGAATTTCCGATCGGAGGCTTCCTGCGGGAAGATGCCTTTGATCGGACAAAAATCTACAAACCGACCTGCTGGTCCCATCGATCCCGAGGCTTCTGATCCTGGCACACGTTCGCACAGGCATCTTCCACCCTTTCAAATGAACTTCGGGACCTGGAACGTCAGGACCCTCATGGCTCGCATTGGACTCATCAGTCACCTTGAGAACTCATTTTTAATGTGGAAGCAAGTCATCCTCGGTTCCGAGGGACTGCCTAAGAAGAGAAGACTCTCCTGTTGGAAATGCGCAGAGGCCCAGCTATCCCAGGGGCGCATGCGGTTTGCAAGCATCCCTGGGATCACGTGGGCAGGTGAACCAATCAAAGAAGGGAATCCCCCTTCATCCTTTTGAGAGTTCTGTACGCACAGAACTGTCAAAAGTATGAATCGTGATCACAGTTAAAAACAGACTAAAACATTAAATACTTTTTTAAAAATACATTACTTAATTAAAATTAATTCAAATTCAATTTAATTAAATATTTATTACAAACATTTTATTTTTTTGAAAAAAAATTTTTTTTACTGGGCTAAAAATAAACTTCCCTTTTTGAAGAGTATTTTTAATTTATAAATGAGTTATCAAATTGAATTTTTCTATTCTTCAACAACCTTAAGCTGGTAAAATCAGGCCTTAATTCATCAAACACTCAATCAGAACACTCTTCAGAAATTCTTCCCCTTCCGGTGTCCCTGACGACCATGTGTGTGGGAGGTGTATCCAGCTGCAGCTACTGACAGACCGCATTGCAGCGCTGGAGCTGCGGATGGATGCATATTGGAGCATTTCCGATGCTGAGAACCTCGTGGAAAGCACGTTTAGAGAGTTGGACACACCGCAGGTGAAGGGTGTACAGGCAGGAAGGGAATGGGTGACCACCAGGCAGAGTAGGAGGTGCAGGCAGGTAGTGCAGGGGACCCCTGTGGCCATCCCCCTCTCAAACAGATATACCGCTTTAGATACTGTTGGGGGTGATGGACTTAGCAGGGGAAGGCAGCAGCAGCCAACTTCCTGGCACCATGGGCGGCTCTGCTGCACAGGCTGGGAGGAAAAAGAGTGGAAGAGCTATAGTGATAGGTGACTCAATTGTAATGGGAATAGATAGGCGTTTCTGTGGCCGCAACCGAGACTCCAGGATGGTGTGTTGCCTCCCTGGTGCAAGGGTCAAGGACGTCTCGGAGCGGCTACAGAACATTTTTGAGGGGGAGGGCGAATAGCGAGCTGTCGTGGTGCACATAGGCACCAACGATATAGGTAAAAAACGGGATGAGGTCATAAAAGCAGAATATAGGGAGTTAGGAGGTAAATTAAAAAATAGGACCTCAAAGGTAGTAATCTCAGGATTGCTACCAGTGCCACGTGCTAGTCAGAGTAGATATAGGAGGATATTTCAAATGAATACGTGGCTAGAGGAATGGAGAAAGGGGGAGGGATTCAAATTACTGGGACATTGTAACCGGTTCTGGGGGAGGTGGGACCAGTACAAACCGGACGGTCTGCACCTGGGCAGGGCCGGGACTGCTGTCCTAGGGGGAGTGTTTGCTAGTGCTTTTGGGGAGGATTTAAACTAATGTGGCAGGGGGTTGTGAACCTGAGCAGGGAGACAGAGGAAAGCATGTCAGGAAGGGACAGAAGGTATGGAGTAAAAGGTAAAGTGTTAAATAAGGAAAAAGCAGGAAGTAAGTGTCACAAAACAAATTTGAAAGTTCTTTATCTGAATGCACGTAGCATTCGTAACAAAATGGACGAGTTAACAGCACAAAAAACTATGTATGGGTATGATCTTGTGGCCATTACAGAAACATGGCTGCAGGGTGACAACGTCTAGGAAAGAAATATGCCAGGGTATTTATCAATCAGGAGGGACAGGCAGGAAGGAAGGGGAGGGGGGGTGGCTATGTTAATAAAGGAAGGAATCAGTGTAATACAGAGAAATTATATTGGGTCAAAAGATCAGGATAATGAAACAGTTTGGGTAGAGATAAGGAATAATAAGGTGAAAAAATAAACTGGTGGGCGTAGTATATAGGCCTCTTAATTGTTGCAACTCTGTTGGAAGAAGTATTAATCAGGAAATAGTTGGGGCATGTAATAAGGGAACAGCGATAATTATTGGGAATTTTAACTATCATATTAACTGGACAAATCAATTTGGGCAGGGCAGCCTTGAAGAGTTTATTGAGTGTCTTAGGGATGGATTTCTTGAGCAATATGTAACTGATCCTACAAGGGGGCAAGCAACCTTGGACCTGGTCCTGTGTAATGAGTCAGGATTAATTAATAATGTCCTAGTTAAGGATCCCCTTGGAATGAGTGACCATAACAGGGTTGAATTCCATATCCAATTAGAGGGTGAGAAGGTTGGTTCTCAAACAAGCATACTGAGCTTGAATAAAGGAGACTATGATGGTATGAGAGCAAAATTGATTAAAGTGGACTGGGAAAATAGATTAAAGGGTAAGACGGTACATTGGTAGTGGTGTTCATTCAAGGAGTTATTTTACAACTATCAAAATAAATATATTCCACTGAGGAAAAAAGGGTGTAAAAGAAATGACAGCCATCCCATGGCTAAGTAAAGAAATTGAAGAAAGTATCCAACTAAAAACAAGGACATATAAGGTAGCCAAAGTTACTGGGAGGATAGAAGATTGGGAAGTCTTCAAAAGACAACAAAAAGTAACTAAAGGATTGATTAAGAAAGGGAAAATAGACTATGAAAGTAAATTAGCAAAAAATATAAAAACAGACAGCAAGAGTTTCTATAGTTATATAAAATGAAAAAGGGTGGTTAAGGCAAACGTAGGTCCCTTAGAGGATGAGACCGGGAAATTAATGGTGGGAAACATGGAGATGGCAAAAATGCTGAACAAATATTTTGTTTCAGTTTTTACGGTAGAGGACACTAAGAATATCCCAACACTGGACAAACAGGGGGCTCTAGTGGGGGAGGAGCTAAATACGATTAAAATCACTAAGGAATTGATACTCAGTAAAATAATGGGACTCAAGACGGATAAATCCCCTGGACCTGATGGCTTATATCCTAGGGTCTTGAGGGAAGTGGCAGTAGGAATTGTGGATGCTTTGGTAATAATTTTCCAAAACTCCCTGAACTCAGCAAAGGTCCCGGCAGATTGGAAAACTGCTAATGTAACACCCTTATTTAAAAACGGTTGTAGGCAGAAGGCTGAAAATTATAGACCAGTTAGCCTAACATCTGTGGTGGGTAAAATTTTGGAGTCTATTATTAAGGAGACAGTAACGGAACATTTAGATAAACATAATTTAATAGGACAAAGTCAGCATGGCTTTATGAATGGGAAGTCATGTCTGACAAATTTGCTTGAGTTCTTTGAGGACATAATGTACAGGGTGGATAAAGGGGAACCAGTGGATGTAGTGCATTTAGACTTCCAGAAGGATTTCGACAAGGTGCCACATAAAAGATTATTACTCAAAATAAAATACACTGGATTGGGGGTAATATTCTGGCATGGGTGGAGGATTGGTTATCTAACAGGAAGCAGAGAGTTGGAATAAATTGTTCATTCTCGGACTGGCAACCAGTTGCCAGTGGTGTTCCGCAGGGTTCGGTGCTGGGTCCCCAACTCTTTACAATCTATATTAACGATTTGGAGGAGGGGACCGAGTGTAACATATCAAAGTTTGCAGATGATACAAAGATGGGAGGGAAATTAGAGAGTGAGGAGCACATAAAAAACCTACAAGGGGATATAGACAGGCTGGGTGAGTGGGCAGAGATTTGGCAGATGCAATACAAAATTGGAAAATCTGAGGTTATACACATTGGCAGGAAAAATCAGAGAGCAAGTCCTTATCTTAATGGCGAGAAACTGGAAAGTACTGCAGTACAAAGGGATCTGGGGGTCTTGGTGCAAGAAAATCAAAAAGTTAGTCTGCAGGTGCAGCAGGTGATCAAGAAAGCCAATGGAATGTTGGCTTTTATTGCTTGGGGCATAGAATATAAAAACAGGGAGGTATTGCTGCAGTTGTATAGGGTATTGGTGAGACCGCACCTCTAGTACTGCATACAGTTTTGGTGTCCATACTTAAGAAAAGACATACTTGCTCTCAAGGCAGTACAAAGAAGGTTCACTCGGTTAATTCCTTGGATGAGGGGGTGTACATACGAGGAGAGGTTGAGTAGATTGGGACTCTACTCATTGGAGTTCAGAAGAATGAGAGGCGATCTTATTGAAACATATAAGATTCTGAAGGGGCTTGATCGGGTGGACGCGGTTAGCATGTTCCCAATGATGGGTGAAACTAGAATGAGGGGACATAATCTTAGAATAAGGGGCTGCTTTTTCAAATCTGAGATGAGGAGAAACTTCTTCACTCAGAGGGTAGTGGGTCTGTGGAATTTGCTACCCCAGGAAGCTGTGGAAGCTACTTCATTAAATAAATTTAAAACAGAAATAGACCATTTCCTAGAAGTAAAGGGAATTAGGGGTTACGGGGAGCGGGCTGGAAATTGGACATGAGTTTGAGTTCGGATCGGTCAAGGCCCTGTGGGTGGCGGAGCGGGCCCAGGGGCCGAGTGGCCTGGTCCTGCTCCTGCTTCTTGTGTTCTTTAGAGTTGAGGTTGGATCAGATCAGCCATGATCTCATTGAATGGCGGAGCAGGCTCGAGGGGACTATTGGTCTATTCCTGCTCCTATTTCTTATGTTCCTATGTTCTTATGTTCTTATGACAGAACCTTGCCAGAATCTGACAAAAGGTAATCAAGCCGAAACATTAACTCTATTTCTCTCTCTTTCCACCAATCATGCCTTACCTGCTGAGTATTTCCAGCATTTTCGCTTTTGATTTCAGATTATCTACATCCACAGCATTTGGTTTTGATGCAGAATAGAAAGCCTGTTGCTATAGGCCGCAAACTGAAAAGATTAAATTCTGAAAACTGTCTGTTTGCTTTTAAACTGCCAAACATAGCAGAACAAGAATAGAAATCAACTTTCTTTCATTGCTGACAGTAATTTGTGACGATTTTGCAGGCTGGCTGTGTGAGAGAGAGAGACAGAGCAAAATCTGGTGTGTATGCAGGGCTTGTCTGTGTTCAAGTTATCTGACGTGTTCATTGATAATGCATCTCATGTCTGAAAAAAACTAAGTTTACTTCATTTTATCATATTGATTTAATTCCAGACTGCACTGTTGTGGGATCTTACTTTGTCTTTCTTTCAAGAATTTTGTAAAAAGCAAATCTACATATTTACATCAAGCCATTTGATATTTTTCTGGACTGGGCTTTATGGGGGAATGTTTGTGGAGTGTTTCATGGCACATCCTGCTGTGGGATCTTGCTCTCCCCTTCATCCCAACTCAAACAAGACAAGACATTTAAAAAAAAAGTATATATTATACTTTTTAAATTGTTTTCAGAATAATCCATTTGATTTTTTTCTGGACTGGGTTTATCGGGGAATGAGTTTGGGAATTTTTCTGAGCAAAACTTGCTGTGCGATATTTCCATTCATTTTATTACACTCCAGGCAAACCACAGACAGGCAGACATTTAGTGAACAGAAGAAAAGTATATATATTATTAATTATTCCTGACTATATTTACTTCTTTTCACCCTCCCAGGCTTTCATTTCCTCTCGGGGGCACGGATTTCTTGGGTCTCGGTTTCACTTCTTCCTGTTTGATTGCCCTCATCAAACATGGTAGCACAACCAGGATGGGACATCATCAAAAATTGACACTCCCAGGCTCCGAATTTTTCAAAATAATTGTGTGATTGTGTGTGAGTTTCTGCAAATTGCAGAGTCTGTGAGTGTGTATGTATGTGCGTGGGTATCTGTGTGTCTGCCAATTGCAGAGTCTGTGTGAGGGTGTTAATGTAAATTTTAGTTCAATGTGGTTGGGAGGGAGACTGTGTGAGTGGCAGACAGACAGTCAGTGAGAGAGAGAGAGACATGAAATCAAAAGGCAAGTAGCAGAATAGAAAGCCTGTTTCTGTAGGCCACAAATTGAAAAGATAAGATACTGAAAAGTGTCTTTTTGGTTTTAATCTTCCAACTCGGCAGTCATCCCTCTGCAGGCTGTCCAGGCTGAGTGTGTGTGAGAGAGAGAGAGAGGTCAAAAGCTGGTGATTGTGTGAGATGTGGTCTGCTGTCTTATTACCTGCTGTTGTTGTATTAAACCCTGTTGATTTCATTCTGGACTGGTCCACATGTAATGCTGTTATGTATCACTTTATTGCACTTTATTTCATTTCACTTCACTTCAAGTCGGACAGTCAGTGAGATGCCGAAAAATGTCTTTGTGGACTATCTGACAATAAAAGCTGCCCTGGATTCTTTGCATTCTTTTTATTCCACTCTACTCAAAT
This sequence comes from Squalus acanthias, assembly GCA_030390025.1. Taxonomy (NCBI): domain Eukaryota; kingdom Metazoa; phylum Chordata; class Chondrichthyes; order Squaliformes; family Squalidae; genus Squalus; species Squalus acanthias. Next base: position 60,470 of record JASTWF010001228.1, on the reverse strand, counting down.
CAAGACAAGGCTGGCAGGCAGTGAGAGAGACATGAAATCAAGACAACATGCAGAATCGAAATAAAAAAAGAAAATGCTGGAAATACTCCATAGGTTAGGCAGCATCAGTGGAGATACAGAGAAAATGTTTCAGCTCGGTGGCCTTTCGTCAGAACCTTCTGTGGAAGTGCAGTTTTTGTCTCGGACAAAATGGTGTCCTTGAATTTAAACTAATAAAATGGCCAACTCTGACTTGTGTGGAAAAGGAAAAAAATCCATTGTTATGTTCTTTTCTGAAAATAACTTTAAATTCTTAGACTATGCTGTCAGCAAAAGACTGCCTGTACAAAAGAAAAACAGGCTTAATATTGAGATAACCAAGGGCTAGTAAAGTAAACACACCAGTCGCCTTGGCCTTGGTGCGAGAAGTAAAATAGATAGACTCCATTTTATAGAGATTAGCTAGTCTCATTGTAAGGCATTTCTAATGTGTTTTTTCTAATTGTTAACTTAGCTTACCTTAAACAACATGTCATGTGATATTATACTGTATAAGAATACTCCATTTTCTGTGATTCGGCAGTCTGTCATCATAGCTAATTGGGCTATGGTTGCAGTCTCCTTGCAAGTAAAAATATAATAAAAAGCCTTCTTTGACGATATTGTTTACAAGAGTCTTTAATCGGAAGTCAAACTTCGACAGTTTCTTGGAGGTCCCACCGAGATCGCTTGCTATCTTTCGGTAAGTCACGGACAAGGCATCATGAATTTCTAGTGACAAATCCTATGGCCACAGTGATTTTTTATCACAAAAAAAAAAGGGATTTCTCATTAGATCCTGAATGATGTATGTCTGTTTCTTCTGACAGGTACACTGCGATTGTTAAGACTTTTGTTTAGATTTGAGTTGAATCTTGTAGCTTTTGATTTAGACAAATTGGGAAAAAAAAAATCAGTAAATTGGAAAAAAAAAGGGAAGGAAATTTAAAAAAAAACTGTTGGGCAAAGAAGGCAAGGGAAAAAGTCGACAGGGTTGTATCCCGGATTAAAACTGCAGTCTCAAGGGTGGGTCCCTTGCCCTTGAGCAGCGAAAGCTGCAGGATAAAAGGTACCAGGAGAAAAAAAAGGTACCAGGAAATAAAAGGTACCAGGAGAAAAAAAAGGTACCAGGAAATAAAAGGTACCAGGAGATAAAAGGTACCAGGAGATAAAAGGTACCAGGAGATAAAACTGCAGTATCAAGGGTGGGACCCTTGAGCCGTGAGGAAAAAAAAATAACTGAAAATTGACTATCAAAAAAAAATCAGTAAATTGACTATCACAAAATCAGTAAATGACGATTGAGAATCTCACGGCAGAGTATAGAGTATAAGTTAAATGTTAAGGACTCAGGTTGTAATGAAGAACAATGCAAAACTGAGAATTGACTACTTGTTTAATTTAAAGTATAAGGTTAAATGTTTAATTATTTGATTTGTTTGCCTATTTGGTTTTTTTTGCATTACTTATAATTGTCTTGATTGTTGTTAGTTCTTGTTATTGTCTTGTAATATTATTGGATGGTCAGAAATAATCATAAGGCGATAAAGGGTAAAACTTACGCGATTTAGAAGGAGAGTGCCTATATATAGGAGATTTGTTGAGTGAAAGGAATCTTAAAAGGAATACTGGAATTTCAGTTGTGTGAAAGTGTGTATGAAAAGTGTGAAAGTTACAGTAATATTTTTTGTCCGAGACCCTGAGAAAAAAAAATTCTGAAAAAAAAAAGGTGTTAATCATTTTGTTTATGTTTTAGCTCCACCCACTCTTTTGTACAGAGAGCTAAAAGCTGTTTTTAACTCTTTGAAGACTTGTCTTGAATGATACTCAAGTGTGTTGTTTTAAGTTTGTTAATTGTTTTACAAAAGAGGTATAAGCTTCAGCCTTGAAGTCACAGTTACCAATGTGCCTGGAAAGAAAATTAATTTGAATGTTTATAAGGCATGGTAATTGTTTCTTTGTTAATGTGACTATGGTTTCTTTTCCAACTGACACTGGTTAGTTTTTAAAAAATTGATCTGGATTGAATTGGAATTATTGAGGTTAATTAACCTATTAAAAAAACCAGACTTTCATTGTGCACGGTGAAATTCTGGTTGGTGTAAATTTGTGTAGACCGCATTGAATAAGATATTTAATGGTCTGAAACCAGATTTTGAAATATTTACAGTCTTGGATACAGAACGGGTTCTGGTCCATACCATTGGCAGAGGAATCACAAGGAAATTCGCCTTTACTGTCAGGGATAGACAGGAATTTTATATCAGACTTTGCAGGGAAAGTGCCCCAAGAATTAGAAAAAAAATTTTTACTTTGAATTACAATTTAACTTCAGCTGCTGTGTAAAAACTGAGAAGAACAACAAAAAAAAGTTTGTTTAACAAAAGATTAAGTTTCGGTCTAAGATTTAACCTTGGAGTCGCGGTTGCTATGGTGAAATCTTCCAAAGCAATTTGATTTGATTTGCTTAAATGTGAAAAAACTAATTTATAGTTATAGTATTTTGGAAAGACATCTGAAGAAAGGACAATAAGAAATATGATGTAATTTACTAGTTCTGCAAGCATGTGCTATTTTGTTTTGTTTTATCTGTTCTGTTCATGTTCAGTTAAAGTGTGAAAACACAACTGCTTTTTTGGATCGGGAAAGTTTTTTTTTAATTTACGTAAAGTGACGCAATTGCGTGCGCCTGATAATGTTTCGCTCCACCTTCTTAAAAAAACCTGCAAAGGAGTTAACCCTTTCCACTGACAGCTGATTAAGTTCATCGAGCAACAACTTTAGCATGAAATTTAAAGATATTGGACATTATTAAATATAAGTTTCTTAATTTTAAGTTAATATGTCCCCACAGTGACAGAAGGAAAATTATGATTTGATAAATTAACCCCTTGGGCTCTAAGCAGAGTCACAATGGATTCTCTTCTTTCTTTTGTTATATGGAAGTCACTTTGTAAACTAATTGCAGCACTTCTGTCTCTAATGTTAAAACACTGTATAAGCCACCTAAATTGATAGAAATGAACTTGAACATTGACAAAACCTATCAGTTCAACAGTACTGCTGTTTGGATTTTGGGATAATTTTGTAATAACAAAATGGACTCAGGCACTATATATATATGGGGTTACTTTTGGGAAAATAAAAGATCCTCTAAAATAATGATAAATAAAAAGTGTTAGTAACTTGGACCTAGTGAGAATGTTTGATCTATGTTTTCAATCTTAAATATTATACTGGACAGTAAAGTTACTCCAGGGCTCATGAATGAGATATGAATGGTAATTAATGGGATGTGTAAGATAGAAACAGGAGAAATTACACTGCTGAATGGGAATTTAAAAAAAACTTGTTAGTGAAAGTCAGGAAAGTGTAGCTAAGAATAGTAAATTGATAGCTTTCCCTTGGAGACATTTGTGTCCCTGCCTATAATGAACTTTTTAAGAAAACTGAATTTGATAGCCTGGCCACTATCCAAGATATCGGGACCATGCAGAGGAAGATGAACAAAGACAATCTTTTGATAAGATACCTGAAAGCCCGAGAAAGGCACATGTGGCATGATATTGAGATACCGGTATGAGTGTGCAAATGTGATTTGTTACGTATGAAGCGATTACCATCTGGAAATGTATGTTGAATTTGCACTGAAGAACGGGTCTCAGACATGCTCAGTTACTTGACAACAGCAAGACATGAAATGGTTAATGTGGCTCAGGAGAGCGAGACAACTTTTAAAGCATTGACACATACTCCATCGAGAAACTATCTAATTAATGAAACAATCAGAATAGAGTTAAACACACTGGTACCTGTTAGAAGGATTGAAATTGAAGTTGAAGTGGAGAGTTACATGGAATCTGGATTGGGACAATTGAGGGCTAAGGAGAAATCATGTTTAACAAGAATTATCCACAAGATGGATACGAGTAAAAGAGAGATCTGGAGAATCTTTTAAGTCCATGATTTGTTGATTAGATGTTAAACTGTAATGTTGCTTGAAATTGTAAGACTGAATTTAACTGTGACTGTAATAATTGTGTTTTGTAGGTAACAGAGCGTGGGAAAAACCAGTGCGAATCCAGTATGAGGTGGTTTTGGTAGTGCCTCCTGTGTCACTACTACTGCAACTACCATGCTTTACGGGTCTAACAGGACCTATCCCGTTAACCAACACATTTTACATAATATCGAAACCTATGCTCAAGTGAAACTGACAGTAAATGAGGTACTTAAGTATGAGCTGCACAATTATGTGGCATAATTCGGATACGACATTCCCCTGTTGTCTAAGGTTATCAGTGAGCTCATGATGCGACTGAACTCCTCCCTAAAGCATTTTTTATGTTCTGAAGGAAGACAACTCGAGAATAGATATTGAAATTGACAGCATAGGGGACAACTCACACTGGTGGGATAATTGGGCTTAATATATCAGCACACACTTAGATTTGTATTATTTCACACGCTCTGGTAGTTCTCCAACTTGTAATGATAGTGTATTTGATATATGTAACCTATGTAGTAAGATACACAAGAGCAATTGGGTACTCATGCCCATGACTAACCAGCACTAACAAATTGAGCACACCGAAAGAGAAGATCCGAAGCAATGTAGAGGAGACCCCAGGCGGGGTAACATCAGGAAAGATAGAAGAAACAGAGGATACCCCAGGCGGGGCAGAATTGGAACACCGGAATGGACTATTAGAAGGGAGAAATCTTCAAGACTCCCTACTAACTAATGCCCAAGTTGAGAGAGAGCAATAAGAACTAGCTAGATTAGTCAAGAGCCGATTGTGAGAAGTCAATAAGGGTTATTTCCTTCTCAAAGAAGGGAATTGTAAGAAATAGCTGTTAGATTCAAAGATGGGTTTTAATTCTTAGAACAAAAAATGACAACATGCAGCCAGGAATAGATAGCAGAAATGCCAGCAAGGTCGAATATCAAGCATCAAAAGACAAATAGAAGTGATAAGGGAATCGTAAAATGCAAAACAACACAGGGTGGGGGGGGGGGTAACTAAAAAAAAAATTATAATTAAATTTTGAAGGACTTATACGTGTTGGTAATCATAGATATGTTTTCAAGATGGGTTGAAGCTTTTCCATGTAAAAGAATGATGCTGTAACAGTTGCAAAGTGTTTGTTAAAAGAAATCATACCAAGGTTTGGAATACCTATGCAACTTTCATGCGACAACGGATCACATTTTACTGGAAAGATCATAAAGGAACTATGTAAGGCTTTGCAGATTAATCAGCATTTCCACTGCAGTTATCATCCGCAATCCGCGGGACTAGTAGAAAGATATAACGGAATGCTGAAGAATAAACTTTCTAAACTTTGCAATGAAACTGGACTAAAATGGGTTGAACTGTTACCCTTAGCATTGATGGTAATGCGAGCAGCAACTAACAGGACAACTGGACTGTCGCCACATGAGATTGTTATGGGACGGCCCCAAAGGCTGCCATTCTCAGCACCCTTTACGGTTAAACAAATGGACATTCATAAAATGGATGAAAGTATGCTAAACTATTGCATTAACTAGATGTATTTCCAGCTTTCACCAACAGGTAAAGGAAGCTCAAACGGAACCGGCCGAAGGAAAATGCCATAACTTGGAACCAGGAGATGACGTCTACGTAAAGGTCTTTAAGAGGAAGAACGGTCTGCAGCCACGCTTTGAAGGGCCATATCAAGTACTCTTGACAACAAATACAGCTGTAAAGGTCAAGGAAAGACCTACTTGGATCCACGCATCCCATTGCAAGAAAGTATCAGATAAGGACAGTTGAATTTGAATTTGAAAAGACTTAAACAATGAAGCTGTTATTTACGTTTTACCTACTAATCGGACTGATATGTATAGCCTGCCAAGGGAGAGGAAAAGAACCCCGAAAGAAACGAGAATTACATATGAACACCTCTTTGTATATGTCATATAAGTATGCCAAAAAAAGTGGGATAAACGCCTGTTGGGTATGTAGCCATATTCCTACTTATGTGAAAAGAGGAATACCTCTGCGACCGATACCCTTGAACCTCACAGATATAGCAGAATGGATAATTAATAAAAATCATACGAAACAGAAAGATACCGCCCTATCCACCTTCGGAAAAATATGGGAACAAAAGTGGTCTAGCCTAAGAAACGAGTTTAAGGGGGGAGGATATTCGTTAGAAAATTTTAAAGGATGGTACAAGCTGACGTATGATTATACGAAAGAACCTCCTTTTCTAGCCCTTACCAATACATCGGGAAAGGGCCGACCAATCGGGGATATATGCTGGGAACGCGATCTAGGACAGACTAAAGGGAATAGAGTTAATATGGGGAAAAGTCGTTGCATACAAAAGTTTATTACGTACAAGGCAGGAAGTTCCATGGAAAGCTGGTGGTTCAATACTACCAGTTTGATGAATTTGACTAATAACAGACCATTGAATCGGACTAAACGATTGAATACTGACAATCAGATGGGTTTTACCGTTTTCCGCACCAACGTGAACCCTGATCGAGGTGTTTAAGATGATTAAAAGATTTGATAGGTTAGGCAAGGTAGTCATACCTGAAGTAAGTATAATGATACAGAAAGAAATAAATGACGAAGAAGAAAAGTATGGTCCCTTCGGGGAGGAACTGAGGCGATTGAATAACATACAATTTTGAGGATTAGACAATCTAGACAAAATATACATATAGATATATATACATTTTTGCATGCTCCCCACTTTCGGTAAACATTCTTCCACCCACATGGGATCTGCAGGCTAGGGAAAGAGAGAGGACTCCTTTCAACTGCCGGTGACGTCGACCTTGTATATCACTTGGTCCGCACTCTGGAGGCTCACGTAAAAGCACTTGTGCTTAGGAGAACCCCACAGGTCAGGTATAAACTGTGTGGGTCATGAATCAGTCCTCCTCTATAAGCTGCAGTTCCCTAGGAGAACCCCACAGGATAGGCATAAACTGTGTGGGCCATGACTTAGAACTCCTCTATGAGCTGCTGGCTGCTGTACCCTATCTCCTTAGAGGGTGTATAGTGACACCCGAACTGCAGGCTAGTAAAAGCTGCAGGAAAAGTTAGAGAACAGCAGACTAATGAAACAGAAAAGTACGCCACAGTCACCAAAACACAACTAAAACCCCTACAAGAACATACGCCCAAACACCGAGACTAGACAGAGAAGAAGGACGATCTTAAATAAGGTCAACCATCAATACAGGTATATCCCGAGGATGGTTAAAACAGAAAAGAAGTTGGCATCCTTGGCCAAAATCCAGATTTGGTACAGGAACCGACAAGAAAGACCGAAAAAGTTAAATTGAGCTATTTTGTCCTAGAAGGACAAAAAAAGGGGGGAATGTGGAAGTGCAGTTTTTGTCTCGGACAAAATGGTGTCCTTGAATTTAAACTAATAAAATGGCCAACTCTGACTTGTGTGGAAAAGGAAAAAAATCCATTGTTATGTTCTTTTCTGAAAATAACTTTAAATTCTTAGACTATGCTGTCAGCAAAAGACTGCCTGTACAAAAGAAAAACAGGCTTAATATTGAGATAACCAAGGGCTAGTAAAGTAAACACACCAGTCGCCTTGGCCTTGGTGCGAGAAGTAAAATAGATAGACTCCATTTTATAGAGATTAGCTAGTCTCATTGTAAGGCATTTCTAATGTGTTTTTTCTAATTGTTAACTTAGCTTACCTTAAACAACATGTCATGTGATATTATACTGTATAAGAATACTCCATTTTCTGTGATTCGGCAGTCTGTCATCATAGCTAATTGGGCTATGGTTGCAGTCTCCTTGCAAGTAAAAATATAATAAAAAGCCTTCTTTGACGATATTGTTTACAAGAGTCTTTAATCGGAAGTCAAACTTCGACACTTCCCAGAAACTGACAAAAGGTAATCGAGCTGAAACATTAACTCTGTTTCTCTCTCTCTCCACAGATGCTGCCTTACCTGCTGAGTATTTCCAGCATTTTCTGTTTTCATTTCAGATTTCCCACTTCCACAGGATTTGCTTTTGATGAAGAATAGAAAGCCTGTTTCGGTAGGCCGCAAAATGTAAAAATTAAATACTGAAAACTGTCTGTTTGCTTTTAAACTGCCAAACATAGCAGACTGTGATTTGTGGCAATTTTGCAGGCTGGCTGTGTGTGTGTGTGTGTGTGTGACAGAGAGAGAGACAGACAGCAAAAGCTGGTGTGTATGCAGGGCTTGTCTGTGTTCAAGTTATCTGCTGTGTGCATTGGTACTGCATCTCATGTCTGAAAAAAACAGAAAGTTTACTCCATTTGATCATATTGATTTAATTCCAGACTGCACTGTTGTGGTATCTTACTTTGCCTTTCTTTCAAGTATTTTGTAAAAAAGCAATTCTACATATATACATCAAGCCATGTGATATTTTTCTGGACTGGACTTTATAGGGGAATGTTTGTGGAGTGTTTCATGGCACATCCTGCTGTGGGATCTTACTCTCCCCTTCAGGCCAACCCAAACAAGACAAGACATTTGTTAGAGCAAAATTATATATTATACTTTTTTAAATATTTTCAGAATAATCCATTTGATTTTTTTCTGGACTTGTCTTTATTGGGGAATGTGCTTGGGATGTTTTCAGAGCAAAAGCTGCTGTGGGATCTTTGCATTCATTGTATTACACTCCAAGCATGCCACAGACAGGCAGACATTTAATTAACAGAAGTAAAGTATATATTTTATTTAATCCTGATTGTATTTACTTCTTTTCACCCTCCCGGGCTTTCATTTCCTCTCGGGGACCCGGATTTCTGGGGCCTCGGCTTCACTTCTTCCTGTTGGATTGTCCTCATCAAACATGGCCACTCAACCAGGAAGGGTATTCATCAAAAATAGACACTCCAGGCTGTACCCTTTCAAAATAAATGTGTGTGTGTGAGTTTTTGCAAGTTACAGAGTCTGTGTGAGTGTATTTGTATGTAAGTGAGTGTCTGTGTGTCTGCAAATTGCAGAATCTGTGTGTGTCTGTGTGTCATGTCACAGTAAGTTTTAGTTCACTCTGGATGGGAGGGAGAGTGTGTGAGTGAGAGACAGACAGACATATGGACAGTGAGCGAGCGAGACATGAAATCAAAAGGCAAGATGCAGAATAGAAAGCCTGTTTCTTTAGGCCACAAAGTGAAAAGATAAGATACAGAAAAGTGTATTTTTGATTTTAATTTTACAACATGGCAGTCATCATTCTGCAGGCTGGTCAGGCTGTGAGAGTCTCTCTGTGTGTGTTTGTGTGTGTCAGAGAGAGAGAGACAGAGAGAGGGCAAAATCTGGTGTTTGTGTGAGATGTGGTCTGCTGTCTTATTACCTGCTGTTGTTGTATTAAACCCTGCTGATTTCATTCTGGCCTGGTCCACATGTAATGCTGTTGTGTATCACTTCATTGCACTTTATTTCATTTCACATCGCTTCAAGACAGACAGTCAGTCAGTCAGATACTGAAAAATGTCTATGTGGACTGTCTGACAATAAAAGCTGCTCTGGGTAATTTGCATTCTTTTTATTCCACACTACTAAATTCAAGACAAGGCAGACAGGCTGGCTGGCAGTGAGAGACACACATGAAATCAAGACAACATGCAGAATAGAAATAAAAACAGAAAATGCTGGAAATACTCAGTATGTTAGGCAGCATCAGTGGAGATACAGAGAAACAGAGTAAATGTTTCAGCTCGATGACCTTTCGTCAGAACCTTGCCAGAATCTGACAAAAGGTAATCGAGCTGAAATATTAACTCTGTTTCTCTCTCTCTCCATAGATGCTGCCTTACCTGCTGAGTATTTCCAGCATTTTCTGTTTTGATTTCAGATTTCCCACATCCACAGCATTTGCTTTTGATGTGGAATAGAAAGCCTGTTTCTGTAGGCCGCAAACTGAAAAGATAAAATACTGAAAACTGTTTGCTTTTAAACTGCCAAACAGAGCAGAGTAATGATAGAAATCAACTTTCTTTCATTGCTGACAGTGATTTGTGGCAATTTTGCAGGCTGGCCTCTGTCTATATGTGTATGTGAGAGAGACAGACAGCAAAAGCTGGTGCGTATGCAGGGCTTGTCTGTGTTCAAGTTATCTGCCGTGTTCATTGGTACTGCATCTCATGTCTGAAAAAAATGAAAGTATACACCATTAGATCATATTAATTTAATGCCAGACTGCACTGTTGAGGGATCTTACTTTGCCTTTCTTTCAAAAATGTTGTAAAAAGCAAATCTACATATACATCAAGCCATTTGATATTTTTCTGGACTGGACTTTATTGGGGAATGTTTGTGGAGTGTTTCATGGCACATCCTGCTGTGGGATCTTACTCTCCCCTTCAGCCCAACCCAAACAAAACAAGAAATTTGTTGAAGAAAAAGTATATATTACATTTTTAAAATTATTTTCTGCATAATCCATTTGATTTTTTTCTGAACTGGGCTTTATTGGGGAATGTGCTTGGGATGTTTTCAGAGCAATAGCTGCTGTGCGATGTTTCCATTTATTTTATTACACTCCAGGCAAACCACAGACAGGCAGACATTTAGTTAACAGAAGTAAAATATATATATTATTATTTATTCCTGATTGTTTTTACTTCTTTTCACCCTCCCGGGCTTTCACTTCCTCTCAGGGACCCGGATTTCTGGGGCCTCGGCTTCACCACTTCCTGTTTGATTGTCCTCATCAAACATGGCCACACAGCCTGGAAGGGACATCATCAAAAATAGACACTCCCAGGCTGCACCACTTTCAAAGTAATTGTGTGAGTGTGAGTCTCTGCAAATTGCAGAGTCTGTGTAAGTGAGTCTGTATGTGAGTGGGTTTCTGTGTGTCTGGAAATTGCAGAGTCTGTGTGAGTGTGTCTGTATGTGCATCAGTGTCTGTGTGTCTGGAAATTGCAGAGTCTCTGTGAGTGTGTCTGTATGTGCATCAGTGTCTGTGTGTCTGCAAATTGCAGAGTCTGTGTGAGTGTCTCTGTATGTGCGTGGTTGTCTGTGTTTCTGCAAATTGCAGAATCTGTGTGAGTGTGTGTGTCATGTCACTCTCAGTTTTATTTCACTCTGGATGGGAGGGAGAGTATGTGAGTGAGAGACAGACAGACAGATAGCCAGTGGGAGAGCGAGGCATGAAATCAAAATGCAAGATGCAGAATAGAAAGCCTGTTTCTTTAGGCCAAAAAGTGAAAAGATAAGATGCAGAAAAGTGTATTTTTGGTTTTAATTTTCAAACATGGCCGTCATCATTCTGCAGGCCGGCCAGGCTGTGAGTGTGACTGTGAGAGAGAGAGAGAGAGAGGGCAAAAGCTGGTGTTTGTGTGAGATGTGGTCGGCTGTCTTATTATCTGCTGGTGTTGTATTAAACCCTATTGATTTAATTCTTGCCTGGTTCAAATATAATGCTGTTGTGTATCACTTTATTGCACTTTATTTCACTTCACTTTACTTCAAAGACAGACAGTCAGTCAGTGAGATACTGAAAAATGTCTTTGTGGACTGTCTGACAGTAAAAGCTGCTCTGGGATCATTGCATTCTTTTTATTCCACATTACTCAAATCAAGACAAGGCAGACAGGCAATGAGCGAGACACATGAAATTAAGACAACAGGCAGACTAGAAATCAAAACAGAAAATGCTGGAAATACTCAGCAGCTCAGGCGGCATCTGTGGAGAGAGGAAGAAACATAGTTAACGTTTCAGTTCGATGACCTCTCGTCAGAATCTGACGAAAGGTCATTGAGCTGAATTAACTCTGTTTCTCTCTCTCTCCACAGATGCTGCCTGACCTGCTGAGTATTTGCAGCATTTTCTGTACTAATTTCAGATTTCCAGCATCCGCAGTATTTTGCTTTTGATGCAGAATAGAAAGCCTGTTTCTGTAGGCCTGAAAATGAAGAGATAAGATACTGAAAAGTGTTTTTTTAATTTTAAACTGCCAAACACAGCAGAGCAATGAGAGAAATCAACTTTCCTTCATTGCTGACAGTGTTGTGTGGCAATTTTGCAGACTGGCCTGTGTTTGTGTGTGTGTGTGTGTGTGTGAGAGAGACAGAGAGCAAAAGCTGGTGTGTATGCACGGCTTGTCTGCGTTCAAATTATCTGCCATGTGCATTGGTACTGCATCTCTTGTCTGAAATAACAAAGTGTACACCATTAGATAATACTGATTTCATTCCAGACCGCAATGCTGTGGGATCTTACTTTGCCTTTCTTTCAAGACTTGTAAAAATCAAAGCTACATATATACAACAAGCCATTTGATTTTTTTCTTGACTGGACTTTACCATGGAATGTTTGTGGGATATGTCAGAGCATATCCTGCTGTTGGACCTTACTCTCCCTTTAATTCCAAACCCAACTAAGACAAGACAAGACTTTTGTAAAAACAAAGTATATATATATTATATTTATTTTATTATTATTTTCAGAATAATCCATTTGATGTTTTTCTGGACTGGGCTCTATTGGGGAATGTTTGCCGAGTGTTTTCAGAGCAAAAGCTGCTGTGGAATCTTTCCATTCATTTTATTCCAGTCCACTCAAATCACAGAATGCAGACATTTCATTTACAGAAGTAAAGTACATATGTTATTATTATTATTTATTCTTGATTTTATTTGCTTCGTTTCACCCTCCCTCCATGCCCATCTCCTGGGGCGTCAATCAGCCCCTACATGCATTTCACCCCCTCCAATCCCCCAGCCCCTTTTGGTCCTGAGCTCCACAATCACTCACTCACACACACGAGCCGAGCTGGCGATCTGCAGCCACCATTCCTTCCTTCCTTCCTCCCTGCAGCATGTGCTGCCTGCCTGGGTATGTGTGAGCAGCAGCGCAGCCTGTGAGCGGATCCAGACAATGGCACAAAGCAGCGGGGCGGGACCCCATCCTGCAACACAAGTGGAACCCATTTAAAATCACAGTCCACCGCAAAGCGCAATTATACTGCAAAGTGCTATTATATTGCAAAGTGCTATTTCATGGCAATGGACTATTATATTGCAAAGAACTATTATATTGCAAAGTGCTATTTCATGGCAAAGGACTATTATATTGCAAAGGAGTATTATATTGCAAAGTGCTATTCCATTGCAAAGGACTATTATATTGCAAAGTGCTATTTCATGGCAAAGGACTATTATATTGCAAAGTGCTATTTCATGGCAAAGGACTATTATATTGCAAAGGACTATTATATTGCAAAGTGCTATTCCATTGCAAAGGACTATTATATTGCAAAGTGCTATTTCATGGCAAAGGACTATTATATTGCAAAGTGCTATTCCATTGCAAAGGACTATTATATTGCAAAGTGCTATTCCATTGCAAAGGACTATTATATTGCAAAGTGCTATTTCATGGCAAAGGACTATTCCATTGCAAGTTGCTATTCCATTGCAAAGGGCTATTATATTGCAAAGTGCTATTCAATTGCAAAGGACTATTATATTGAAAAGATCTATTCCATTGTAAAGTGCTATTCCATTGCAAAGGACAATAATAAAATTGTATAAATTTACTGCATAGAAGGAGGCCATTCGGCCCGTCGGGCCCATGCCAGCACTCTGCAAGAGAACTTCAACTAGACCCACTCCCCTTCCCTGTCCCCGTAGACCTGATAATTTTACTTCACGTACTTATCCAATTCCCTTTTGAAAGCTGTGATTGAATCTGCCTCCACCACCTTTTCAGGCAGGGCATTCCAGATGAGAACCACTCGTTGCATCATTTTTTTTTCCAAATGTCGTCTTTGGTTCTTCTGCCAATCACCTTAAAGCTGTGTCCTCTGGTTCACGACCCTTCCGCCAATGGGAACAGTTTCGCTCTCTCTACTCTGACTATACTCCTCATGATTTTGAACACATCTATCAAATCTCCTCTCAAACTTCACTGCCTTAAGGAGAACAACCCCAGCTTTTCCAGTCTATCCATGTAACTGAAGTCCCTCATTCCTGGAACCATTCTTGTAAATATTTTCTGCATCCTCACTAAGGCCTTCACATCCTTCCTAAAGTGTGGTGCCATGAATTGGACACAATGCTGCAGTTGAGACCGAAATAGTGTTTTGTAAAGGTTCATCATAACTTCCGTGCTTTTCTACTCTATGCCTCTATTTATGACGCCCAGGATCCTGCTTTCTCAACCTACCCTGCCACCTTCAACGATTTGTGCACATATACCCCCAGGTTGCTCTGTTCATGCAACCCCTTCCGAACTGTACCCTTTAGTTTATATTGCCTCTTTTCATTCTTCCTACCGAAATGTATCATTCGCATATTTCTGCGTTAAATTTCATCTGCCAGGTGTCCACCGATTCAGTCAGCCTATCTATGTCCTCTTGAAGACTATCACTCTCCTCCTCACTGTTCACTATACATCCAAGTTTTGTGTTATCTGCAAATTTTGAAATTGTGCCCTGTATACCCAAGTCCAAGTCATTAATATATAACAAGTAAAGCAGTGATCTTGGTACCGACCCCTGGGGAACACCACTGCATACTTTCCTCCAGTCTGAAAAACAACCGCTCACCACTACTCTCTGTGTACTGTCACTTAGCCAATTTCGTACCATGCTGCCACTGTCCCTTTTATTCCATGGGCTTCAACTTTCTGGCAATCCTATTATCTGGTACTTTATCAAACGCCTTCTGGAAGTCCATGTATCCCACATCAACCGCATTGCCCTCATCAACCCTCTCTGTTACCTCATCAAAAAAATCATCAAGTTAGTTAAACACGATTTGCCTTTGACAAATCCGTGCTGGCTTTCCTTAGTTAATCCACACTTGTCCAAGTGACTGTTACTTATGTCCCGGATTATCGTTTCTAAAAGCTTCCCCATTATCGGGGTTAAACTGGCTGGTCTGTAGTTGCTGGGTTTATCCTTCCAGCCTTTTTTTGAACAAGGTTGTAACATTTGCAACTCTCCTTTCCTCTGGCATCACCCCTGTATCTAAAGAGAATTGGAAGATTATGGCCAGTACCTCCTCAATTTCCACCATTACCTCCCTCCGTATCCTAGGATGCATCCCATCCCGTCCTGGTGACTTAAAGGTCTTTAAGAGGAAGAACGGTCTGCAGCCACGCTTTGAAGGGCCATATCAAGTACTCTTGACAACAAATACAGCTGTAAAGGTCAAGGAAAGACCTACTTGGATCCACGCATCCCATTGCAAGAAAGTATCAGATAAGGACAGTTGAATTTGAATTTGAAAAGACTTAAACAATGAAGCTGTTATTTACGTTTTACCTACTAATCGGACTGATATGTATAGCCTGCCAAGGGAGAGGAAAAGAACCCCGAAAGAAACGAGAATTACATATGAACACCTCTTTGTATATGTCATATAAGTATGCCAAAAAAAGTGGGATAAACGCCTGTTGGGTATGTAGCCATATTCCTACTTATGTGAAAAGAGGAATACCTCTGCGACCGATACCCTTGAACCTCACAGATATAGCAGAATGGATAATTAATAAAAATCATACGAAACAGAAAGATACCGCCCTATCCACCTTCGGAAAAATATGGGAACAAAAGTGGTCTAGCCTAAGAAACGAGTTTAAGGGGGGAGGATATTCGTTAGAAAATTTTAAAGGATGGTACAAGCTGACGTATGATTATACGAAAGAACCTCCTTTTCTAGCCCTTACCAATACATCGGGAAAGGGCCGACCAATCGGGGATATATGCTGGGAACGCGATCTAGGACAGACTAAAGGGAATAGAGTTAATATGGGGAAAAGTCGTTGCATACAAAAGTTTATTACGTACAAGGCAGGAAGTTCCATGGAAAGCTGGTGGTTCAATACTACCAGTTTGATGAATTTGACTAATAACAGACCATTGAATCGGACTAAACGATTGAATACTGACAATCAGATGGGTTTTACCGTTTTCCGCACCAACGTGAACCCTGATCGAGGTGTTTAAGATGATTAAAAGATTTGATAGGTTAGGCAAGGTAGTCATACCTGAAGTAAGTATAATGATACAGAAAGAAATAAATGACGAAGAAGAAAAGTATGGTCCCTTCGGGGAGGAACTGAGGCGATTGAATAACATACAATTTTGAGGATTAGACAATCTAGACAAAATATACATATAGATATATATACATTTTTGCATGCTCCCCACTTTCGGTAAACATTCTTCCACCCACATGGGATCTGCAGGCTAGGGAAAGAGAGAGGACTCCTTTCAACTGCCGGTGACGTCGACCTTGTATATCACTTGGTCCGCACTCTGGAGGCTCACGTAAAAGCACTTGTGCTTAGGAGAACCCCACAGGTCAGGTATAAACTGTGTGGGTCATGAATCAGTCCTCCTCTATAAGCTGCAGTTCCCTAGGAGAACCCCACAGGATAGGCATAAACTGTGTGGGCCATGACTTAGAACTCCTCTATGAGCTGCTGGCTGCTGTACCCTATCTCCTTAGAGGGTGTATAGTGACACCCGAACTGCAGGCTAGTAAAAGCTGCAGGAAAAGTTAGAGAACAGCAGACTAATGAAACAGAAAAGTACGCCACAGTCACCAAAACACAACTAAAACCCCTACAAGAACATACGCCCAAACACCGAGACTAGACAGAGAAGAAGGACGATCTTAAATAAGGTCAACCATCAATACAGGTATATCCCGAGGATGGTTAAAACAGAAAAGAAGTTGGCATCCTTGGCCAAAATCCAGATTTGGTACAGGAACCGACAAGAAATACCGAAAAAGTTAAATTGAGCTATTTTGTCCTAGAAGGACAAAAAAAGGGGGGAATGTGGAAGTGCAGTTTTTGTCTCGGACAAAATGGTGTCCTTGAATTTAAACTAATAAAATGGCCAACTCTGACTTGTGTGGAAAAGGAAAAAAATCCATTGTTATGTTCTTTTCTGAAAATAACTTTAAATTCTTAGACTATGCTGTCAGCAAAAGACTGCCTGTACAAAAGAAAAACAGGCTTAATATTGAGATAACCAAGGGCTAGTAAAGTAAACACACCAGTCGCCTTGGCCTTGGTGCGAGAAGTAAAATAGATAGACTCCATTTTATAGAGATTAGCTAGTCTCATTGTAAGGCATTTCTAATGTGTTTTTTCTAATTGTTAACTTAGCTTACCTTAAACAACATGTCATGTGATATTATACTGTATAAGAATACTCCATTTTCTGTGATTCGGCAGTCTGTCATCATAGCTAATTGGGCTATGGTTGCAGTCTCCTTGCAAGTAAAAATATAATAAAAAGCCTTCTTTGACGATATTGTTTACAAGAGTCTTTAATCGGAAGTCAAACTTCGACACTTCCCAGAAACTGACAAAAGGTAATCGAGCTGAAACATTAACTCTGTTTCTCTCTCTCTCCACAGATGCTGCCTTACCTGCTGAGTATTTCCAGCATTTTCTGTTTTCATTTCAGATTTCCCACTTCCACAGGATTTGCTTTTGATGAAGAATAGAAAGCCTGTTTCGGTAGGCCGCAAAATGTAAAAATTAAATACTGAAAACTGTCTGTTTGCTTTTAAACTGCCAAACATAGCAGACTGTGATTTGTGGCAATTTTGCAGGCTGGCTGTGTGTGTGTGTGTGTGTGTGACAGAGAGAGAGACAGACAGCAAAAGCTGGTGTGTATGCAGGGCTTGTCTGTGTTCAAGTTATCTGCTGTGTGCATTGGTACTGCATCTCATGTCTGAAAAAAACAGAAAGTTTACTCCATTTGATCATATTGATTTAATTCCAGACTGCACTGTTGTGGTATCTTACTTTGCCTTTCTTTCAAGTATTTTGTAAAAAAGCAATTCTACATATATACATCAAGCCATGTGATATTTTTCTGGACTGGACTTTATAGGGGAATGTTTGTGGAGTGTTTCATGGCACATCCTGCTGTGGGATCTTACTCTCCCCTTCAGGCCAACCCAAACAAGACAAGACATTTGTTAGAGCAAAATTATATATTATACTTTTTTAAATATTTTCAGAATAATCCATTTGATTTTTTTCTGGACTTGTCTTTATTGGGGAATGTGCTTGGGATGTTTTCAGAGCAAAAGCTGCTGTGGGATCTTTGCATTCATTGTATTACACTCCAAGCAAACCACAGACAGGCAGACATTTAATTAACAGAAGTAAAGTATATATTTTATTTAATCCTGATTGTATTTACTTCTTTTCACCCTCCCGGGCTTTCATTTCCTCTCGGGGACCCGGATTTCTGGGGCCTCGGCTTCACTTCTTCCTGTTGGATTGTCCTCATCAAACATGGCCACTCAACCAGGAAGGGTATTCATCAAAAATAGACACTCCAGGCTGTACCCTTTCAAAATAAATGTGTGTGTGTGAGTTTTTGCAAGTTACAGAGTCTGTGTGAGTGTATTTGTATGTAAGTGAGTGTCTGTGTGTCTGCAAATTGCAGAATCTGTGTGTGTCTGTGTGTCATGTCACAGTAAGTTTTAGTTCACTCTGGATGGGAGGGAGAGTGTGTGAGTGAGAGACAGACAGACATATGGACAGTGAGCGAGCGAGACATGAAATCAAAAGGCAAGATGCAGAATAGAAAGCCTGTTTCTTTAGGCCACAAAGTGAAAAGATAAGATACAGAAAAGTGTATTTTTGATTTTAATTTTACAACATGGCAGTCATCATTCTGCAGGCTGGTCAGGCTGTGAGAGTCTCTCTGTGTGTGTTTGTGTGTGTCAGAGAGAGAGAGACAGAGAGAGGGCAAAATCTGGTGTTTGTGTGAGATGTGGTCTGCTGTCTTATTACCTGCTGTTGTTGTATTAAACCCTGCTGATTTCATTCTGGCCTGGTCCACATGTAATGCTGTTGTGTATCACTTCATTGCACTTTATTTCATTTCACATCGCTTCAAGACAGACAGTCAGTCAGTCAGATACTGAAAAATGTCTATGTGGACTGTCTGACAATAAAAGCTGCTCTGGGTAATTTGCATTCTTTTTATTCCACACTACTAAATTCAAGACAAGGCAGACAGGCTGGCTGGCAGTGAGAGACACACATGAAATCAAGACAACATGCAGAATAGAAATAAAAACAGAAAATGCTGGAAATACTCAGTATGTTAGGCAGCATCAGTGGAGATACAGAGAAACAGAGTAAATGTTTCAGCTCGATGACCTTTCGTCAGAACCTTGCCAGAATCTGACAAAAGGTAATCGAGCTGAAATATTAACTCTGTTTCTCTCTCTCTCCATAGATGCTGCCTTACCTGCTGAGTATTTCCAGCATTTTCTGTTTTGATTTCAGATTTCCCACATCCACAGCATTTGCTTTTGATGTGGAATAGAAAGCCTGTTTCTGTAGGCCGCAAACTGAAAAGATAAAATACTGAAAACTGTTTGCTTTTAAACTGCCAAACAGAGCAGAGTAATGATAGAAATCAACTTTCTTTCATTGCTGACAGTGATTTGTGGCAATTTTGCAGGCTGGCCTCTGTCTATATGTGTATGTGAGAGAGACAGACAGCAAAAGCTGGTGCGTATGCAGGGCTTGTCTGTGTTCAAGTTATCTGCCGTGTTCATTGGTACTGCATCTCATGTCTGAAAAAAATGAAAGTATACACCATTAGATCATATTAATTTAATGCCAGACTGCACTGTTGAGGGATCTTACTTTGCCTTTCTTTCAAAAATGTTGTAAAAAGCAAATCTACATATACATCAAGCCATTTGATATTTTTCTGGACTGGACTTTATTGGGGAATGTTTGTGGAGTGTTTCATGGCACATCCTGCTGTGGGATCTTACTCTCCCCTTCAGCCCAACCCAAACAAAACAAGAAATTTGTTGAAGAAAAAGTATATATTACATTTTTAAAATTATTTTCTGCATAATCCATTTGATTTTTTTCTGAACTGGGCTTTATTGGGGAATGTGCTTGGGATGTTTTCAGAGCAATAGCTGCTGTGCGATGTTTCCATTTATTTTATTACACTCCAGGCAAACCACAGACAGGCAGACATTTAGTTAACAGAAGTAAAATATATATATTATTATTTATTCCTGATTGTTTTTACTTCTTTTCACCCTCCCGGGCTTTCACTTCCTCTCAGGGACCCGGATTTCTGGGGCCTCGGCTTCACCACTTCCTGTTTGATTGTCCTCATCAAACATGGCCACACAGCCTGGAAGGGACATCATCAAAAATAGACACTCCCAGGCTGCACCACTTTCAAAGTAATTGTGTGAGTGTGAGTCTCTGCAAATTGCAGAGTCTGTGTAAGTGAGTCTGTATGTGAGTGGGTTTCTGTGTGTCTGGAAATTGCAGAGTCTGTGTGAGTGTGTCTGTATGTGCATCAGTGTCTGTGTGTCTGGAAATTGCAGAGTCTCTGTGAGTGTGTCTGTATGTGCATCAGTGTCTGTGTGTCTGCAAATTGCAGAGTCTGTGTGAGTGTCTCTGTATGTGCGTGGTTGTCTGTGTTTCTGCAAATTGCAGAATCTGTGTGAGTGTGTGTGTCATGTCACTCTCAGTTTTATTTCACTCTGGATGGGAGGGAGAGTATGTGAGTGAGAGACAGACAGACAGATAGCCAGTGGGAGAGCGAGGCATGAAATCAAAATGCAAGATGCAGAATAGAAAGCCTGTTTCTTTAGGCCAAAAAGTGAAAAGATAAGATGCAGAAAAGTGTATTTTTGGTTTTAATTTTCAAACATGGCCGTCATCATTCTGCAGGCCGGCCAGGCTGTGAGTGTGACTGTGAGAGAGAGAGAGAGAGAGGGCAAAAGCTGGTGTTTGTGTGAGATGTGGTCGGCTGTCTTATTATCTGCTGGTGTTGTATTAAACCCTATTGATTTAATTCTTGCCTGGTTCAAATATAATGCTGTTGTGTATCACTTTATTGCACTTTATTTCACTTCACTTTACTTCAAAGACAGACAGTCAGTCAGTGAGATACTGAAAAATGTCTTTGTGGACTGTCTGACAGTAAAAGCTGCTCTGGGATCATTGCATTCTTTTTATTCCACATTACTCAAATCAAGACAAGGCAGACAGGCAATGAGCGAGACACATGAAATTAAGACAACAGGCAGACTAGAAATCAAAACAGAAAATGCTGGAAATACTCAGCAGCTCAGGCGGCATCTGTGGAGAGAGGAAGAAACATAGTTAACGTTTCAGTTCGATGACCTCTCGTCAGAATCTGACGAAAGGTCATTGAGCTGAATTAACTCTGTTTCTCTCTCTCTCCACAGATGCTGCCTGACCTGCTGAGTATTTGCAGCATTTTCTGTACTAATTTCAGATTTCCAGCATCCGCAGTATTTTGCTTTTGATGCAGAATAGAAAGCCTGTTTCTGTAGGCCTGAAAATGAAGAGATAAGATACTGAAAAGTGTTTTTTTAATTTTAAACTGCCAAACACAGCAGAGCAATGAGAGAAATCAACTTTCCTTCATTGCTGACAGTGTTGTGTGGCAATTTTGCAGACTGGCCTGTGTTTGTGTGTGTGTGTGTGTGTGTGAGAGAGACAGAGAGCAAAAGCTGGTGTGTATGCACGGCTTGTCTGCGTTCAAATTATCTGCCATGTGCATTGGTACTGCATCTCTTGTCTGAAATAACAAAGTGTACACCATTAGATAATACTGATTTCATTCCAGACCGCAATGCTGTGGGATCTTACTTTGCCTTTCTTTCAAGACTTGTAAAAATCAAAGCTACATATATACAACAAGCCATTTGATTTTTTTCTTGACTGGACTTTACCATGGAATGTTTGTGGGATATGTCAGAGCATATCCTGCTGTTGGACCTTACTCTCCCTTTAATTCCAAACCCAACTAAGACAAGACAAGACTTTTGTAAAAACAAAGTATATATATATTATATTTATTTTATTATTATTTTCAGAATAATCCATTTGATGTTTTTCTGGACTGGGCTCTATTGGGGAATGTTTGCCGAGTGTTTTCAGAGCAAAAGCTGCTGTGGAATCTTTCCATTCATTTTATTCCAGTCCACTCAAATCACAGAATGCAGACATTTCATTTACAGAAGTAAAGTACATATGTTATTATTATTATTTATTCTTGATTTTATTTGCTTCGTTTCACCCTCCCTCCATGCCCATCTCCTGGGGCGTCAATCAGCCCCTACATGCATTTCACCCCCTCCAATCCCCCAGCCCCTTTTGGTCCTGAGCTCCACAATCACTCACTCACACACACGAGCCGAGCTGGCGATCTGCAGCCACCATTCCTTCCTTCCTTCCTCCCTGCAGCATGTGCTGCCTGCCTGGGTATGTGTGAGCAGCAGCGCAGCCTGTGAGCGGATCCAGACAATGGCACAAAGCAGCGGGGCGGGACCCCATCCTGCAACACAAGTGGAACCCATTTAAAATCACAGTCCACCGCAAAGCGCAATTATACTGCAAAGTGCTATTATATTGCAAAGTGCTATTTCATGGCAATGGACTATTATATTGCAAAGAACTATTATATTGCAAAGTGCTATTTCATGGCAAAGGACTATTATATTGCAAAGGAGTATTATATTGCAAAGTGCTATTCCATTGCAAAGGACTATTATATTGCAAAGTGCTATTTCATGGCAAAGGACTATTATATTGCAAAGTGCTATTTCATGGCAAAGGACTATTATATTGCAAAGGACTATTATATTGCAAAGTGCTATTCCATTGCAAAGGACTATTATATTGCAAAGTGCTATTTCATGGCAAAGGACTATTATATTGCAAAGTGCTATTCCATTGCAAAGGACTATTATATTGCAAAGTGCTATTCCATTGCAAAGGACTATTATATTGCAAAGTGCTATTTCATGGCAAAGGACTATTCCATTGCAAGTTGCTATTCCATTGCAAAGGGCTATTATATTGCAAAGTGCTATTCAATTGCAAAGGACTATTATATTGAAAAGATCTATTCCATTGTAAAGTGCTATTCCATTGCAAAGGACAATAATAAAATTGTATAAATTTACTGCATAGAAGGAGGCCATTCGGCCCGTCGGGCCCATGCCAGCACTCTGCAAGAGAACTTCAACTAGACCCACTCCCCTTCCCTGTCCCCGTAGACCTGATAATTTTACTTCACGTACTTATCCAATTCCCTTTTGAAAGCTGTGATTGAATCTGCCTCCACCACCTTTTCAGGCAGGGCATTCCAGATGAGAACCACTCGTTGCATCATTTTTTTTTCCAAATGTCGTCTTTGGTTCTTCTGCCAATCACCTTAAAGCTGTGTCCTCTGGTTCACGACCCTTCCGCCAATGGGAACAGTTTCGCTCTCTCTACTCTGACTATACTCCTCATGATTTTGAACACATCTATCAAATCTCCTCTCAAACTTCACTGCCTTAAGGAGAACAACCCCAGCTTTTCCAGTCTATCCATGTAACTGAAGTCCCTCATTCCTGGAACCATTCTTGTAAATCTTTTCTGCATCCTCACTAAGGCCTTCACATCCTTCCTAAAGTGTGGTGCCATGAATTGGACACAATGCTGCAGTTGAGACCGAAATAGTGTTTTGTAAAGGTTCATCATAACTTCCGTGCTTTTCTACTCTATGCCTCTATTTATGACGCCCAGGATCCTGCTTTCTCAACCTACCCTGCCACCTTCAACGATTTGTGCACATATACCCCCAGGTTGCTCTGTTCATGCAACCCCTTCCGAACTGTACCCTTTAGTTTATATTGCCTCTTTTCATTCTTCCTACCGAAATGTATCATTCGCATATTTCTGCGTTAAATTTCATCTGCCAGGTGTCCACCGATTCAGTCAGCCTATCTATGTCCTCTTGAAGACTATCACTCTCCTCCTCACTGTTCACTATACATCCAAGTTTTGTGTTATCTGCAAATTTTGAAATTGTGCCCTGTATACCCAAGTCCAAGTCATTAATATATAACAAGTAAAGCAGTGATCTTGGTACCGACCCCTGGGGAACACCACTGCATACTTTCCTCCAGTCTGAAAAACAACCGCTCACCACTACTCTCTGTGTACTGTCACTTAGCCAATTTCGTACCATGCTGCCACTGTCCCTTTTATTCCATGGGCTTCAACTTTCTGGCAATCCTATTATCTGGTACTTTATCAAACGCCTTCTGGAAGTCCATGTATCCCACATCAACCGCATTGCCCTCATCAACCCTCTCTGTTACCTCATCAAAAAAATCATCAAGTTAGTTAAACACGATTTGCCTTTGACAAATCCGTGCTGGCTTTCCTTAGTTAATCCACACTTGTCCAAGTGACTGTTACTTATGTCCCGGATTATCGTTTCTAAAAGCTTCCCCATTATCGGGGTTAAACTGGCTGGTCTGTAGTTGCTGGGTTTATCCTTCCAGCCTTTTTTTGAACAAGGTTGTAACATTTGCAACTCTCCTTTCCTCTGGCATCACCCCTGTATCTAAAGAGAATTGGAAGATTATGGCCAGTACCTCCTCAATTTCCACCATTACCTCCCTCCGTATCCTAGGATGCATCCCATCCCGTCCTGGTGACTTATCTACTTTAAGTACTGCTAGCCATTCTACTACCTCCTCTTTACCTATTTTTATCCCATCCAGTATCACATCTACCTCCTCATTCATTATGACTTTGGCAGCATTCCTTCCTTGGTAAAGACAGATGCAGAGTATTCATTTAGTACCTCAGCCATGCCCTCTGCTTCCATGCGTAGGTCTCCCTTTTGGTCCCTAAACGGTCCTACCCTCCTCTTACTACCCGTTTATTATTTATCTGCATATATAAGACTTTTGGATTGCATTTTATGTTAGCTGTTAGTCTATTCTCCTGCTCTCTTTTCCCCTCTTATTTCCTTTTTCACTTCAACTCTGAACTTTCTATATTCAGCCTGGTTCTCACTTGTATTCTCAACCAGACATCTGTCATACTCCCCCTTTACCTCCTTCATCTTATTCTCCATCTCTTTCATCATCCAGGGAGCTCTGGCTTTTGTTGCCCTACCGTTCTCCCTTGTGGGAAAGTACCTCGGCAGTACCCAAAACATCTCCTCTTTAAAGGCAGCCCCTTGTTCAATTACAGTTTTGCCTGCCAATCTTTGATTCCAATTTACCCAGGCCAGATCAGTTCTCAAACCACTGAAATTGGCCTTCCTCCAAATAACTATTTTTACTCTAGATTGCTCCCTGTCCTTTTTTAATATCTAATCTAAACCTTATGATTCTATGATCACTGTTCCCTAAATGTTCTCCTACAGAAATTGCTCCACTTGATCCACCTCATTCCCCAGAACCAGATTTAGCAATCTCCCCTTCCTCGTTGGGCCGGTAACATACTAATCAAGAAAGTTCTCCTGAACACACTTCAGAAATTGGTTCCCCTCTCTGCCCATTACACGATTTCTATCCCAGTATATATTAGGATATTTGAAGAACGCTATTTCTGTCCTCTATTTCTAATTGAAAAGTTGCCCTGTTCCTCTTTCTTCCCCTTTCTCTATTTCCAAATAAACAGTCACTGTGTTCCGCTAAATTTCCAAGTCCTCTATTTCTATTTAAACAGTTGTTGTGTTCCCCATAATGGTCCTGTCCGCTATATCTAACTAAACAGTTACCGTGTTCCCCTTACTTCCCCTGTTCTCAATTTCATAGAAACATAGAAACATAGAAGATATGAGCAGGAGTTGGCCATTCGGCCCCTCGAGCCTGCTCCGCCACTCAATGAGATCATGGCTGATCATCCAAATTCAGTACCCTGCCTTAAGAAACATATCTAGCTCCTTCCTGAATATATTTAATGAATTGACTTCTACTACCTTCTGTGGTAGAGAATTCCACAGGTTCACCACTCTCTGGGTGAATAAATTCCTCCTCATCTCAGTCCCAAATGGCTTACCCCTTATCCTTAGTCTGTGACCCCAAGTTCTGGACTACCCCGCCATCGGGAACATCCTTCCTGCATCTAGTCTGTCTAGTCATGTTGAAATTGTATAAGTTTCAATGAGATCCCCTCTCATTCTCTAAACTCTAGAGAATATAAGCCTACATCACCCAATCTCTCCTCATATGTCATTCCTGCCATCCCAGGTATCAGTCTGGTAAAGCTTCGCTGCACTCTCTCCATGGCAAGAACATCCTTCCTCAGATAAGGCGACCAAAACTGCACACAGTACTCAAGGTGTGGTCTCACTGCAGCAAGACATCCTTGTTCCTGTACTCGAATCCTCTCGCTATGAAGGCCAACATACCATTTGCCTTCTTAACTGCCTGCTACACCTGCATGCTTACCTTCAGCGACTGGTGCACAAGGACTCCCAGGTCTCGTTGCACTTCCCCTTCTCCCAATCTATTGCCATTCAGATAATAATCTGTCTTCCTGTTTTTGCCACCAAAGTGGATAACCTCGCATTTATCCACATTACACTGCATTTGCCATGCATCTGCCCAATCACACAAACTGTCCAAATCATACTGGAGTTTCTCGGCATCCTCCTCACAGCACACACACCCACCCAGCTTTGTGTCGTCTGCAAACTTGGAGATATTTCATCTAGTTCCCTCGTCTAGATAATTTATATATATTGTGAATAGCTGGGGTCATAGCACCGATCCCTGCGGTACCCCACTAGTCACTGCCTGCCACTCGGAAAAAGACCCGTTTATTCCAACTCTTTGCTTCCTGTCTGCCAACCAGTTCTCTATCAAAGACAGTACCTTACCCCCAATCCCGTGTGCTTTAACTTTGCACGCTAATCTCTTATGCGGGACCTTATCGAAAGCCTTCTGAAAGTCCAAATACACCACATCCACTGGTTCTCCCTTATCTATTCTACCAGTTACATCCTCAAAAAATTCCAGTAGATAAGTCAAGCATGATTTCCCTTTTGTATATCGATGTTGACTTTGTCCGATCCTGTCACTGTTTTTCAAGTGCTCTACTATTACATCTTTTATAATGGAATCTAGCATTTTCCCCACTACCGATGTCAGGCTCACCGGTCTGTAATTCCCCATTTTCTCTCTACCACTTTTTTTAAATAGCAGGGTTACATTAGCTATCCTCCAATCCATGGGAACTGTTCCAGAGTCTATATCATTTTGGAAGATGGCCAGCAATGCATCTACTAATTCTAGGGCCACTTCCTTAACTACCCTAGGATGTAGATTATCAGGCCCTGGGGATTTATCAGCCTTCAATCCCGTCAATTTCTCTAACACCATTTCCCTACAAATACTGATTTCATTCAGTTCCTCCCGCTTATTAGACCCTATGATCCCTGACATCTCTGGGAGGTTATTTGTGTCCTCAATTGTGAAGACAGAACCAAAGTATGTATTTAATTTGTCTGCCATTTCTTTGTTCCCCATTATAAATTCCCCTGATTCTGACTGCAAGGGACCTACGCTTGACTTCACCAATCTTTTTCTCTTCACATATCTATAGGAGCATTTACAGTCAGTTTTAATGTTCCATGCAAGCTTACTCTCATACTCTATTTCCCCCCTCTTAATTAATCCCTTTGTCCTCCTTTGCTGAATCCTAAACTGCTCCCAATCGACAGGTTTGCTGCTTTTTCTGGCCAAATTATATGTCCTCTCCTTGGATCTTTAGCTATCCCTAATTTCCCTTGTTAGCCACGGTTGAGTCACCTTTTTTGTTTTATTTTTGTGCCAAACAGGGATGAACAAATTCCGTAGTTCATCCATGCGATCTTTAAATGTTTGCCGTTGCCTATCCACCGTCAACCCTTTAAGTAACGTTCCCCAATCCATCCTAGCCAATTCGTGCCTCATACCATCGTAGTTTCCTTTATTTAAATTCAGGACCGCAGTCTTGAGTCAACTACTTCACTCTCCATTTTAATGAAGAATTCTATCATATTATGATCGCTCCTCCCCAAGGGGCCTCGCACAACAAGATTGCTAATTAATCCTTTCTCATTACATAATACCCAGTCTAAGATGGCCTGGCCTCTAGTTGGTTCCTCGACATATTGGTCCAGGAAACCATCCCGTATACACTCTAGGAATTCCCCCTCCACAGTATTGTTACTAATTTGGTTAGCCCAATCTATATGTAGATTAAAGTCACCCATGATAACTGCGGTGCCCTTATTGCACACGTTTCTAATTTCTCATTTAATGCCATCCCCAACCTCAGCATCACTGTTTGGAGGTCTATATATCACTCCCACTAACGTTTTCTGCCCCTTATTATTTCTCAGCTCTACCCATACAGACTCCACATCATCAGAGCTAATATCCTTCCTTACTATTGTGTTAATCTCCTCTTTAACCAGCAATGCTACCCCACCTCCTTTTCCTTTTTGCCTGTCTTTCCTGAATATTGTATACCCCGGATGTTGAATACCCAGCCTTGGTCACCCTGGAGCCATGTCTCCTTAATCCAAATTATATCATATCCGTTTACATCTATTTGCGCAACTAATTCATCCACCTTATTACGAATGCTCCTCGTATTAAGACACAAAGCCTTTAGGCTTGTTTTTTTTAAAAACTTAGACCTTTTAGAATTATTATTTACTGTGGCCCTGTTTGATTTACACCCTTGATTTCTCTGACTGCCACTTTTGCTTTTCTCCTTCCTGCCTTTTGCTTCTATCCTTGCTTCCCTTTCCTCTGTCTCCCTGCACAGGTTCCCAACCCCCTGACATTTTAGTTTAAACCCTCCCCAACAGCACTAGCAAACACTCCTCCCTAGGAAATCGGTCCCACCCAGGTGCAAACCGTCCAGTTTGTACTGGTCCCACCTCCCCCAGAACATCAAATGGCCTGATGTATATATGTAGCTTTGCCTTTATTTCAAGAATTGTGTAAAAAGCAAAGTAAGATCCCACAGCAACGCAGTCTAAAATTAAAGCAGTATGATCTAATGGTATATACTTTGTTTTTTCAGACATGAGATGCAGTACCAATGCACACGGCAGCTAATTTGAACACAGACAAGCCCTGCATGCACACCAACTTACACACACACACACACACACACACACACATAAACCCAGGCCAGCCTGCAAAATTGTCACCAATTAAATAATTTTGATTTCTACCATCCCTCTGCTCTGTTTGGCAGTTTGAAAGCAAACAGACAGTTTTCAGTATTTTATCTTTTCATTTTGCGGCCTACAGAAACAGGCTTTCTATTCTGCATCAAAAGGAAGTGCTGTGGAAGTGGGAAATCTGAAATAAGTACAGAAAATTCTGGAAATACTCAGCAGGTAAGGCAGCATCTGTGGAGAGAGAGAGAAACAGAGTTAATGTTTCAGCTCGATGACAATTCTTCAGATTCTGGAAAGGTTCTCACGAAAGGTCATCGAGCTGAAACATTTACTCTGTTTCTCTGTATCTCCACTGATGCTGCCTAACATACTGAGTATTTCCAGCATTTTCTGTTTTTATTTCTATTCTGCATGTTGTCTTGATTTCATGTGTCTCTGCCTGCCTGCATTGTCTTAATTTGAGTGGAATGGAATAAAAAGAATTCAAAGATTACACAGCAGCTTTTACTGTCAGACAGTCCACAAAGACATTTTTCAGTATCTCACTGACTGACTGGCTGTCTTGAAGTGAACTGAAATGAAATAAAGTGCAATGAAGTGATACACAACAGCATTACATGTGGACCAGGCCAGAATGAAATCAATAGGGTTTAATACAACAACAGCAGGTAATAAGACAGCAGACCACATCGCACACAAACACATGTTTTTGCCCTCTTTCTGTCTCACACACTCTCTCAGCCTGCAGAGGGATGACTGCCATGTTGGAAGATTAAATCCAAAAATACACTTTTCAGTATCTTATCTTTTCACTTTGCAGCCTACAGAAACAGGCTTTCTATTCTGCAACTTGCCTTTTGATTTAATGTCTCTCTCTCTCATAGACTGTCTGTCTGTCTCTCACTCAGTCTTAATCCCACCCACACTGAACTAAAATTTACAGTAACATTACACACACACTCACACAGACTCTGCAATTTGCAGAAACTCACACACACACACATTTATTTTGAAAGATTTGTGTTGATGAAAAATTAATCCACTCGAGTCTGTCTCAAAGCAAAAGATCATAGTTTATTATTCAAAGCGCTCTGGGAGAAGAGTCATAGACTGCGGTCTAATGACCAGCTTCTCAATTTAATAGTGGTCAGCCAAGCTTCTTTAAACACTTCCAGAAGCCAGGAAATACAAACATCAGCACAGTTATTACATCATGAGTGACCCTTAGGGTCTCTAAAAACAACTTGATTAGAATCTTACACTGTTAGCGAAACTCATCCTATACTTCTGCTTTTGTTTAATAGTGGTCAGCCACCTGCACTGCAAGGTTTCATTCTTACGCCTTTTCGAGGTTAGTTTATTATAGAAAATAATGATTGACGTATTTGTTCTGCAGTGTCTGCATTGTCTATACCGCAGCCGAAGCAAGCTGGTCTTTTATCTAATTATACCCCTGTCTCCATCGGCTTGTAGCCTTCGGGAGACACTTTGACCTTTACTACAGTCCTTTAAGCAGTTCAACTAATCTTAAACATTACAACTGATTTGCCCTTACATTATTACAATTAATTTTTTAGTCTTACAATTTGCAGCCTGGGAGTGTCCATTTTTGATGATGTCCCTTCCTGGCTGTGCGGCCATGTTTGATGAGGACAATCAAACAGGAAGAAGTGAAGCCAAGGCCCCAGACATCCGGGTCCCCGAGAGGAAATTAAAGCCCGGGAGGGTGAAAAGAAGTAAATACAATCAGGAATAAATAAAAATATATACACTTCTGTTAATTAAATGTCTGCCTGTCTGTGGTTTGCCTGAAGTGTAGTAAAATGAATGGAAAGATCCCACAGCAGCTTTTGCTCTGAAAACATGCCAAGCACATTCCCCAATAAAGCCCAGTCCAGAAAAAAATCAAATGGACTATTCTGAAAATAATTTAAAAAATATAATAGATGTATATTTTTTTAAAGGTCTCGTCTTGTTTGGGTTGGGCTGAAGGTGAGAGTAAGATCCCACAACAGGAAATGCTATGACACAATCCACAAACATTCCCCTATAAAGTCCAGACCAGAAAAATATCAAATGGCTTGATGTATATATGTAGATTTGCTTTTTACAAAATTCTTGAAAGAAAGGCAAAGTAAGATCCCACAGCAGTGCAGTCTGGAATGAAATCAGTATGATCTAATGGTGTATACTTTCAGTTTTTTCCAGACATGAGATGCAATACCAATGCACACGGCAGATAACATGAACACAGACAAGCCCTGCATACACACCAGCTTTTGCTCTCTGTCTCTCTCTCTCTCACACACAGACCAGCCTTAAAATTGCCACAAATCACTGTCAGCAATGAAAGAAAGTTGATTTCTATCATTGCTCTGCTCTGTTTAGCATTTTAAAAGCAAACAGACAGTTTTCAGTATTTTATCTTTTCAGTTTGCGGCCTACACAAACAGGCGTTCTAATCTGCATCAAAAGCAAATGCTGTGGATGTGGGAAATCTGAAATAAAATCAGAAAGTTTTGGAAATACTCAGCAGGTAAGGCAGCATCAGTGGAGAGAGAGAGAAACAGAGTTAATATTTCAGCTCGATTACCTTTTGTCAGATTCTGGCAAAGTTCTGACGAAAGGTCACTGAGCTGAAACATTTACTCTGTTTCTCTGTATCTCCACTGATGCTGCCTAACATACTGAGTATTTGCAGCATTTTCTGTTTTTATTTCTATTCTGCATGTTGTCTTGATTTCATGTGTCTCTCTCACTGCCTGCCAGCCTGCCTTGTGTTGATTTGAGTAGAGTGGAATAAAAAGAATGCAAAGATCCCAGACAGCTTTTATTGTCAGACAGTCCACAAAGA
Organism: Squalus acanthias; assembly: GCA_030390025.1. NCBI lineage: Eukaryota > Metazoa > Chordata > Chondrichthyes > Squaliformes > Squalidae > Squalus > Squalus acanthias. The sequence continues at coordinate 28,612 of JASTWF010001228.1, read as the reverse complement.
CATTTTTCAGTATCTCACTGACTAACTGTCGGTCTTGAAGTGAAGTGAAATGAAATAAAGTGCAATGAAGTGATACACAACAGCATTACATGTGGACCAGGCCAGAATGAAATCAATAGGGTTTAATACAACAACAGCAGGTAATAAGACAGCAGACCACATCGCACACAAACACATGTTTTTGCCCTCTTTCTGTCTCACACACTCTCTCAGCCTGCAGAGGGATGACTGCCATGTTGGAAGATTAAATCCAAAAATACACTTTTCAGTATCTTATCTTTTCACTTTGCAGCCTACAGAAACAGGCTTTCTATTCTGCAACTTGCCTTTTGATTTAATGTCTCTCTCTCTCATAGACTGTCTGTCTGTCTCTCACTCAGTCTTAATCCCACCCACACTGAACTAAAATTTACAGTAACATTACACACACACTCACACAGACTCTGCAATTTGCAGAAACTCACACACACACACATTTATTTTGAAAGATTTGTGTTGATGAAAAATTAATCCTCTCGAGTCTGTCTCAAAGCAAAAGATCATAGTTTATTATTCAAAGCGCTCTGGGAGAAGAGTCATAGACTGCGGTCTAATGACCAGCTTCTCAATTTAATAGTGGTCAGCCAAGCTTCTTTAAACACTTCCAGAAGCCAGGAAATACAAACATCAGCACAGTTATTACATCATGAGTGACCCTTAGGGTCTCTAAAAACAACTTGATTAGAATCTTACACTGTTAGCGAAACTCATCCTATACTTCTGCTTTTGTTTAATAGTGGTCAGCCACCTGCACTGCAAGGTTTCATTCTTACGCCTTTTCGAGGTTAGTTTATTATAGAAAATAATGATTGACGTATTTGTTCTGCAGTGTCTGCATTGTCTATACCGCAGCCGAAGCAAGCTGGTCTTTTATCTAATTATACCCCTGTCTCCATCGGCTTGTAGCCTTCGGGAGACACTTTGACCTTTACTACAGTCCTTTAAGCAGTTCAACTAATCTTAAACATTACAACTGATATGCCCTTACATTATTACAATTAATTTTTTAGTCTTACAATTTGCAGCCTGGGAGTGTCCATTTTTGATGATGTCCCTTCCTGGCTGTGCGGCCATGTTTGATGAGGACAATCAAACAGGAAGAAGTGAAGCCAAGGCCCCAGAAATCCGGGTCCCCGAGAGGAAATTAAAGCCCGGGAGGGTGAAAAGAAGTAAATACAATCAGGAATAAATAAAAATATATACACTTCTATTAATTAAATGTCTGCCTGTCTGTGGTTTGCCTGAAGTGTAGTAAAATGAATGGAAAGATCCCACAGCAGCTTTTGCTCTGAAAACATGCCAAGCACATTCCCCAATAAAGCCCAGTCCAGAAAAAAATCAAATGGACTATTCTGAAAATAATTTAAAAAATATAATAGATGTATATTTTTTTAAAGGTCTCGTCTTGTTTGGGTTGGGCTGAAGGTGAGAGTAAGATCCCACAACAGGAAATGCTATGACACAATCCACAAACATTCCCCTATAAAGTCCAGACCAGAAAAATATCAAATGGCTTGATGTATATATGTAGATTTGCTTTTTACAAAATTCTTGAAAGAAAGGCAAAGTAAGATCCCACAGCAGTGCAGTCTGGAATGAAATCAGTATGATCTAATGGTGTATACTTTCAGTTTTTTCCAGACATGAGATGCAATACCAATGCACACGGCAGATAACATGAACACAGACAAGCCCTGCATACACACCAGCTTTTGCTCTCTGTCTCTCTCTCTCTCACACACAGACCAGCCTTAAAATTGCCACAAATCACTGTCAGCAATGAAAGAAAGTTGATTTCTATCATTGCTCTGCTCTGTTTAGCATTTTAAAAGCAAACAGACAGTTTTCAGTATTTTATCTTTTCAGTTTGCGGCCTACACAAACAGGCTTTCTAATCTGCATCAAAAGCAAATGCTGTGGATGTGGGAAATCTGAAATAAAATCAGAAAGTTTTGGAAATAGTCAGCAGGTAAGGCAGCATCAGTGGAGAGAGAGAGAAACAGAGTTAATATTTCAGCTCGATTACCTTTTGTCAGATATTGGCAAAGTTCTGACGAAAGGTCACTGAGCTGAAACATTTACTCTGTTTCTCTGTATCTCCACTGATGCTGCCTAACATACTGAGTATTTGCAGCATTTTCTGTTTTTATTTCTATTCTGCATGTTGTCTTGATTTCATGTGTCTCTCTCACTGCCTGCCAGCCTGCCTTGTGTTGATTTGAGTAGAGTGGAATAAAAAGAATGCAAAGATCCCAGACAGCTTTTATTGTCAGACAGTCCACAAAGACATTTTTCAGTATCTCACTGACTAACTGTCGGTCTTGAAGTGAAGTGAAATGAAATAAAGTGCAATGAAGTGATACACAACAGCATTACATGTGGACCAGGCCAGAATGAAATCAATAGGGTTTAATACAACAACAGCAGGTAATAAGACAGCAGACCACATCTCACACAAACACCAGCTTTTGCCCTCTCTCTCTCTCTCACACACACACACACTCACAGCCTGGCCAGCCTGCAGAGGGATGACTGCCGTGTTGGAAGATTAAAACCAACAAGAGACTTTTCAGTATCTTATCTTTTCACTGTGGCCTACAGAAACAGGCTTTCTATTCTGCAACTTGCCTTTTGATTTCATGTCTCTCTCACTCTCTCTTGCTGTCTGTCTGTCTGTCACTCAAACAGTCTCCCTCCCACCCACATAGAACTAAAAGTTACAGTAACATGACACACACACTCACACAGACTCTGCAATTTGCAGACACACAGACACCCACGCACTTACAGACACACTCACACAGACTCTGCAATTTGCAGAAACTCACCCTCACACATCCATTTTGAAAGATGTATTGCCTGTGAGTGTCAATGTTTGATGATGTCTTTTCCTGGCTGTGCGTCCATGTTTGATGAGGACAATCAAACAGGAAGAAGTGAAGCCGAGGCCCCAGAAATCCGGGTCCCCGAGAGGAAATGAAAGCCTGGGAGGGTGAAAAGAAGTAAATACAATCAGGAATAAATAATATATATACTTTACTTCTGTTAACTAAATGTCTGCCTGTCTGTGGTTTGCCTGGAGTGTAATAAAATGAATGGAAAGATCGCACAGCAGCTTTTGCTGTGAAAACATCCCAAGCACATTCCCCAATAAAGACCAGTCCAGAAAAAAATCAATAGGGTTTAATACAACAACAGCAGGTAATAAGACAGCAGACCACATCTCACACAAACACCAGCTTTTGCCCTCTCTCTCTCTCTCTCTCTCACACACACACACACACACAGCCAGCCTGCAAAATTAGCACAAATCAGTCAGCAATGAAAGAAAGTTGATTTTCATCATTGCTGTGCTCTGTTTGGGAGTTTAAAAGCAAACAGACAGTTTTCAGTATTTTATTCTGCATGTTGTCTTGATTTCTCTCACTGCCTGCCAGCCTGCCTTGTCACACACAAACTCACAGCCTGGCCAGCCTGCAGAGGGATGACTGCCGAGTTGGAAGATTAAAACCAAAATGACATACAGACACACTCTGCAATTTGCAGAAACTCACATACAGACACACTCACACAGACTCTGCAATTTGCAGAAACTCTCACTCTCACATCCATTTTGAAAGGGGTGCAGCCTGGGAGCGGCTGAGTCACGTGACCCTGTGGCAGGGCCTCTGACATCACAATGGGCGATGACGCGATCAGCTCGAGCGGGAAACCGTTAAATTAAATTAAATTCAATTAACAATCACTCTCAATCCGGGTCTTGTTCCCTGCAGCGCCCTCAGGAGTCTCGCTCCGTCTGAACTGAACCGATTGTCCCACAGCCTGAAACAGATTAAAGATTAAACAGGAAATAAACAGATTGATCAGTGTAAATAACCGCGAGACTGGGGTTAATATTTCAATAATAATTACACACAAATATTACCCACAGTGACTGAATCCCATTGATATTTTATTTATTACATTAAACATTAACACAAACACTCACTCGATCCACTCCAGACTCCGGCAGGTCAGTGTGAGGCGGTGGAGAGCCGGGACAGATCGGTCTGTGAAGGAGTTTGATCCCAGGCCCAGATCCGTCAGTGAGCGGTTTGTACTGAGAGCGGAGGAGAGATCCTCGGCACAAGAATCTGTGAGACCGACAGCAAACAACCTGGGGATCAGAGAGAGAAATAACAGGAATCAGAGTCAATCCCCAGAGTTTATTAATAACACTATTACTGATACTAATAATAATGTTCAGTGTCAGACATCCAGTTATTATAAACACAATCTCACACAGTCTGGTACTTACCGCAATGTCTGTATTTTACAGTCCGGGTTCCTCAGAGCCGCAGACACTAGTTTCACTCCTGAATCTCCCAGTTTATTGCGGCTCAGTCTGAACACAAAAGGAGAGAGAGAAACAAACTGAATCAGAGCCCGGATCTGATATAGTTTCCTCTCTCGGATATTACAGCAATCACTGAAAGTACTTCAGGACATTAATAACCCGGTTTCCCCCCGCGATTTCGCCCCTTGGCGAGCCGGGTGGGGTCGGGGGCGGGTCGGGTGGGCCGGTGAATGGTCGGGTGGGGCCGGTGAATGGTCGGGTGGGGTCGGTGGATGGTCGGGTGGGGTCGAGGGATGGTCGGGTGGGGCCGGGGGTGGGACCGGGGCGGGTCGGATCGGGTGTGGTCGGGGCCAGGCTGGGTGGGGCCGGGGTCGGTGGCGGGGTTGGACCGGGTCGGATCGGGTGGGGCCGGGGTCGGGGGGGGCCGGGTCGGGGTCGGTTGCGGGTGGGGTCGGGGTCGGGGCCGGGGTCGGGCCGGGTGTCCCTCTGTCTGGTCTCGTTCCCTGATTATCAGAATTGCCCTCATGGAGCTCAGTGACCGGCCTTGTCATGTTTGGAGAAACATGGCTCATTTCTGCTGCTCCTTAAATCCAGGATTTTCTGGGAATGGGGCGATTTTCGCAGAATTAAATGATAAAGTGGTGATTCCCTGTACTTCACACTCTGTGCATTATATTAATCTGTATAATATCTCGGGGTGAGTTATATTGTGAAACGCTAACTGCTGCTGTAAAATCAGTCCCCCAGGATTTTATATAACAAGGAGCATTTATGCTGAAATAGAAACAGGAAATGCTGGAAATACCCAGCAGGTCAGGCAGCATCTATAGAGAGAGAAACAGAGTTAATGTTTCAGGTCGAGGACCTTTGGTCAGAACTGGAAAATGTTACAGATGTAACAGATTTTTAAGCAAGTGTCGGGGCCGGGAAAGGTGGGGGGAGCGGAGGAAAGAACAAAAGGGAAGGTCTGTGATAGGGTGGAAGACAGGAGAGATTAAAAGACAAAAGGGATGATGGTGCAAGCAAAAGGAGCTGGTAATGGGACAAGTTAAGAAACAAAAGGTGAATCTAGATGAGGTGTGAATGGCAAAGGCAAAATCATCAACAGCTGTCATGCGAGGGAAAAACAATAATGAAAAAAGTAAAATAGTGGCCGAGTTTATAGTCTGAAATTGTTACACTCGATGTTGAGTCCAGAAGGCTGTAAAGTGCCTCATTGAAAGATGAGGTCTGTTCCTCGATCTTATGTTGTACTTTGTTAGAAGAGTGTAAGAGGCCGAGAATGGAGAGATCAGAGTGGGAGTGGAGCGGAGAATTCAAGCGATAGGTGACCAGAAGCTCGGGGTCACACTTACGGACTGAGCGGAGGTGTTCCGCAAACCGGTCACCCAATCTGTGTTTGGTCTCCCCGATGTAGAGGAGATCGCATCGTGAGCAGCGAATACAGTATACTAAATTGCAGGAAGTACAAGTAAATCGCTGTTTCACCTGCAAGGAGTGTGTGGGGCGACAGTGGGAAGGGAAGTGGTAAAAGGGCAGGTGTAGCATCTACTGCGCTTGCACGGGAAGGTGCCGTGGGAAGGGGAAGGGGTGTTGGGAGTGATCGAGGAGTGGACCAGGGTGTTGTGGAGGGAGCGGTCCCTACGGAATGCTGAAAGGTGAGGTGAGGGGAAAATGAGTTTGGTGGTGGGATCACGCTGGAGGTGGCGGAAATGGCGGAGGATGATCCGTTGAATGTGGAGGCTGGTGGTGTGAAAGGTGAGGACAAGGGGAACTCTATCGTGGTTCCGGGAGGGAGGGGAAGGGGTGAGAACAGAAGTTCGGGAAATAGAACGGACACGGTCAAGAGCAGTGTCACCACGGTAGCGGGGAATCCTCGGATGAGGAATAAGGAAGACATGTCGGAATCACTAGTATGGAACGTGAAATCATCAGAGCTGATGCGGCAGTGACGGAGAAACTGGGAGAATGGACCAGTGTCCTTACAGGAAGCGAGGTGGGAGGAAGTGTATTCCAGGTAGCTTTGGGAGTCAGAGGGCTTACAGTGAATGTTTGTCAATAGCAGCAATAGAGTTTATTCTGTCCCGATACAAGTTTTAAATGTCCCTGTGCTCCAAGTTTACAGGGGAGGGGAGTCTCTCACTTTATTCCCATTAAACTGGCTCTACATTTATTTCAGGTGTAACTGGCCCGAGAGGTTTTGGGGAATTTTCGGAAGTTACCTCCCCGAGCGGAGCCTCACTCACACGGGGCGGATTATGGGGAATTCCGGAATTCACTGCCCCCGGTTTCCCCAGGAGCCGCCCGCTGTGTGCGAGGCCCCACCGCTCGCCGGTGTGTGTCTGTACTCCGGTTAGATTGGAACCTTTTCACCGGCAGGTTTAAGAACCTGAATATCAATCTTTACTCAATGTTCAGGACTGTGAATAATTGTAAACATTTACAGCTGAAAGAATTCCCGATTCCCCAATATTCCCAATCCAGGAAACTACCCCCTCGACAGGACACACCCTGTACGGTATTGGAGTAAATATCGAACTGTTAGTGATTTAAACTCGGGTTTCTCTCCTGTTCCCAGTTGAAATGGTGGATGTGGAAAACATTTTAAATTATTTTTATCTTTACTGCCGGATTATATTTTATGTTTACATTCTGCTACCAGCCTTATTAAACATGATTTATTGTAATTAAATTATCAGACTCAGTGACCTGTATTTGCTGATCCGATAAAGAATGTAGAATCCCTACTTGTTCAGAAGGATCCGTTTTAGATTCTCCAGTCCTGAGGGAATTACTGACTGATCCTCTTATGATTGGTCATATTTGTGTTGAATCTGCTTCTCCCTGGTTTAACTGAACTGTTTGTTTCCCTGCATTACGGAGCGAAAACACAATCCGTGACTGTTCTACAATTCATACTGATGTGACTCGGCCAACGTTGTCTACCTCATACGTTGCAGGAAAGGATGCCCCAGAGCATGGTACATCGGCGAGACCATGCAGACACTGCGACAACGTATGAACGGACACCGCACAACAATCGCCAGGCAGGAGTGTTCCCTCCCAGTCGGGGAACACTTCAGCAGTCAAGGACATTCAGCCTCCGATCTTCAGGTACGTGTTCTCCAAGGCGGCCTTCGAGACACACGACAACGCAAAATCGTCGAGCAGAAACTGATAGCTAAGTTCGGCACCCATGAGGACGGCCTCAACCGGGATCTTGGGTTCATGTCATGCTACATGACGTAGAGTCATCCAGACTCGAGTCGTCGTTGGCTTGTTCTCTCTACACGGATGCGGTCGGACCTGCTGTGATTTCCAGCAAAAAAAGTCTTTTGTTTCCCATACAGACCCCAGCATCAGCCACATTTGACCCCTTGGGACCCCACCTCATTGTCTTTGATGTAATGTTTTCCTGACTGACCTGTTTGGCCACCATCCACACCTTTGATTGCCGTGATTATCTCTCTGCCGAGGTGTGATAAAGGGCAGTTAGAAAGATAGGCCCAAAAATTAGTCTTAGTATGCGAGAGTACGCACTGTGTACTCTCGCGTATTCGGTCTCCAATTGCCGGTTTTCTGCATGCACTGCGCATGCGCTGGAAACCGGCACTTCGTGTGGCTTCACCTAAAGGTATCTCCGTGGAATCGCGTGGGCCGGAGATTCTGCGCGTGCGTCAAGAACATGGATATTTTTCTGAATGGTGGTAGTGTGTGTAAGCTCCTAGCAGTTACACATGTAAAAAGCAGGAGTAAGAGATATTTTTGAAGATCCGGAGACAGCAGGAGGAATAAATCCTTTTGCAGTGGGGCTACTGAAGTGAGTTTTTTTTAATCTGAAAGCCACCAAAGTTTATTTAATTAAGTCTTAGGTAAGTTTGCAATTTTAAAAAAAGTTTAAAAACGGGTTTTGACCATTTGGAGTAGTATAGCAACTGTGGGTGTGTACAAGGCATATTGATTTCGGTATCTCTCATAAATGTGAAAATGAATGTTTAAAAATGAACTATTTACATTTCAAAAAGTTTTAAAGAAGAAAATGATCATCAATTATATTCCTCTAAGTAAGTATGTATGTATGTATGTATGTATGTATGCATTAATTTATGAAAATGTTACAGTTCTGGAAAATCATCTCGGGCCGTGAGGCGGGTAGACGTTTTCCCAATCCGATAGCGCACGCTTGCCACCATAGCCCGACCTGATTTTATAGCCACTCACTTTACTAAAGTTACTTTAACAACTATTTCCATGTTTTCATTCGAATGTTCTGTTTAAAGAGGAAGCCTGTGAGGGAGAAAGATGCCCTTTCAGAATAAAGTCCTGTTCCTCTGTGGGATTTTGTATCAGAGAATTTTAGACGCCAGGCGACAAAACAGACGGAGGAACCAAGCCCGTCTCCTCGTGAGAAGGAGAAACTACTACCCACCAAATAGAGTGTACAGGGAGAGGCTGTCATTTGAGATGCTGTCGGAGGAGTTGTGTGTGAGGAGGCTGCGCTCCAGTAAAGAGTCAATCGGCCGAATCTGTGACATGTTAAAGGAGGACCTTCAAACACGCTCGAAGAGCGGCACTGCTTTGTCAGTGAGCATGAAGGTAACCACAGCACTGAACTTCTTTGCAAGTGGGACTTTTCAGGCAAGCACCGGTGACATTTCCAACATATCCAAGAATGCTACGAGGGCCAGCATTCACCAGGTCACAGAAGCCATTTTCCGTAAGGCTTCAGAGTTCATTAACTATGACTTGTCTGCTCGCCATCAAAAGGAGATGGCGCTTGCATTTCATAACATTGCTGGATTCCCCAAAGTGATTGGGGCTGTCGATGGAACCCATGTAGCATTGAAGGCACCAGGGGTTGCACCTGTGACATTCATCAACAGGAAGGTGTTTCATTCATTGAATGTCCAGATTGTCTGTGATGCGCATCTCAGGATCTTAAATGTGAATGCAAGTAACCGGGGAAGTAATCATGACTCCTTCGTCCTCCGTAACGCTAACAGGATCCGCATGGATATTGGGCGACAAGGGCTACCCGCTAAGACCATGGCTGATGACTCCCTACCGCAAGACCAATAATGAGGCTCAGGAGAGATACAACCAAGCACACGTGTCCACACGGCAAGTGGTGGAGAGGACAATCGGAGTTCTGAAATCACGCATCCGGTGCCTGGACAGGTCAGGGGGGGCCTTGCAGTATTCTCCTCTGAAAGTGGCAAAGATTGTGGTGGTCTGTTGTGCTTTGCATAACTTTGCCCTGCGGGAAGGACTGACCCTTAATGCTGCAAATGAACTACCTGCAGAAATGGAGGACGTGGACAATGCCAATGTGCCCGTGGGAAGGCCTGATGGGGAAGAGACAACTGCTGCTCAAAGTAAGGCTGTTCGGGAGCAGCTGGTAGCCAACACCTTCACGAGGTAGTGTCGCCTTGTACCTCCCCCTCCCCCAGCAAGGCAAAGAAAGGAACAGACACAATTTAAAGTGAAACAGTGCTCTTTTATTGCAGCATTATAGACTTCTTAGGTTCAGTGTTGATGTACATAGTTTATAACTTTTCAATGTTAACTAGCTACTTTTCAACTTTGCAAACATTCGTAAACAGAAATAGGTTATAAAAAAATTTGTAAACAGTTTTGACTTACTTTTTTGCTTCGTTACTGCAATAAAGGCATTCAAGATGGAAAATAACTCTTTCCTAAATGTAAAACAGTTTTAATGTTCAATTTTTTTGTGCAAGTAAACAATTTGAATTTTTTAAAAGTGAATAGAGGCTGTACTTTTTCAATGAAAAGTTTACATACACTTTCAGTGACAAATATATATTTCAATAAAAAAAAACAATGAAAACATGCAACTTTTAAATAAAACGAAAAATTAAACAATTGAAAGATTTACCCGCTCGAAACTATGCCTGAGGGTCAATGGATGTGCATTGTGGAAAATGCTCCCCGTGACCGGTGCCCTGTGCTGCGACTTGAAACGGCCCTGCTTGCCGTCTCTTGCCCTTCAGCAATTGCCTCCTGACAGGGTTGTTGCTGCTGCTGCTGCTGCCAGGCAATGTTTGCTTGCATCATCACAGGCGGAGCAGCTGGCTCTTGGAACTGCACTGTTTCTGTGCTGGGAGCAGGTAAGGTTGGTTCTGCGGGAGTCACAGTAATGGCAGCAGTAATTATTTGCAAGAGTCCAGCAAGAGACTCATTCATTTTATGAAGCTCCATTCCCAAATCGGGTTTCTGCAGAAGTCCAACAAGAGACTAATTTCTTTTCTTAAGCCCCATTCCCACATTTTGACCAATGATAGACTCTTTCAATTTATTAAATGACATGCACAGACATTCCACTCCCTGCTTGACCGAGGCAAGACACTCAACTTCTTTCTCTGTAAGAGAAGACATCGATTGCCTCAACCATTCAAGATGGTGAATGTGACCTTGTAACTCCTGTTCTGTTGCATGTATATCTGTTTCTCCAACATGCACTGCAGTATCAAGCTGCTGTCTGTCTGGCACAGAGCCAGAGGTGCCAGGAGATGGAGAGGACCTCTCCAGCAACCCAGATTCCAGACCCTCCAATTCCATTTCAGCAACAATTTCCTCTTGCTGCTCCTCCACCACCACCTCACTGGCATCTCCCACTGGCTCAACATGCCCTTCACCAATGACCTCTTAGGCTGCAGACTCAACGCACTGCTCATCCCGTGACTGAGAAGTCTGCTGTAAACCTATGTAAAGGAAACAGTAAAGATTAGCAAAGGTAAAGCATGATGTGCCACATCACAGAAGCTGATATTCAGCACACATCACCTCTGTCGATTTGTTCAGTTTCAAAGGGACATCCGCGAAGATATCCATATATGTGCTCGAGCCTTTCCTCATGTTCGGTTAAAGCCCTTAACGTGACAACACCACCGCCTGTCAGTGCACGTTCTCTGGCGTTGTGAGCAGTTTTAGTCTAAAATTGAAACATAAATTCTGAAATGTAAGGGTTTTTACACCAAAACTGCATTGGCACTCACACAGTTAACTCAGTAAACAACTCAAAGCAGTGGAATCAAGATAACATTAGCATTTTATGACACTTGCCTGGCTACAAAAGCCATAAAAATTTATGGCAGCATCTTGTGACTTACGTTAACTCAGCTTAGCAAACAAACACTGTTTAAAAGTATTTCATATTAAATTTAAAGACATTTTAGCATTGACTTTTGTTATAACTATACAAACCTTGAGCGTTCGCAATAAATCACTGAATTTTTTGCTACATTGTTCAGCTGTACGAGGAATGGTCGAGGTTGCGGACACACTTTGAGCAACCTCTTTCCACGCTGCCATTTGGCCTTTTCGAGGCGGTTTGGACTTCTCAGTTACAATGAACCTTAACCGCTTCGCGTCGACCTCGTCGAGAAGTGTGCGGAGATCATCGTCACTGAAATTTTGTGTTCTTTTGATAAATTGGATATTGCTGATAGCAGTCATTTCCGTTTGCTGATTGTAAACAGTAAAATCAATGAAAAAAATGATTTCAGGGCTTTTAAAACTATTTCAATTACTTTAAATCTCTTTACAACTGTTTAAAATTACTCCAATTCATCTAAAATACTTTAAAAGTTTTCAAAACATGCATTTAAATGCAACTTACTTTAAATGCTACGTCTACCACTGTTAGAAATCTGCCTTCAGCTGATGTGAAAATTCCATTGAAGTGAAGAAAAAATTGGGGGCGTGGCCTATGGTGAAGAGACCTTCCAGGGCGTGTCTTCACTGGACATCGCACGCGATATAACGCGCACGCTGCGCTTCACGGTGAAGTGACGTCATACGCTGCCCTGCAGTGCAGCTCAGAAAACAGCAAGTTCCTGTGTGGGAAAAGGCAAACGGCAGACGTGGTAAGTACTACCGCGCCGGCTCCATACCCCCGCGTGAACACTCACACTTTAATTTCTGGGCCAATATTAGGCTTAAAAAGTGAAGCGTAGATTTACCAGAATGATACATAGAGGCCAAGGGACAAATTACAATGGGAGATTGCACAAACTAGGGATATATTCCCCGGAATTTAGAAGCTTAAGTTATGATTTGATTGAAGTATTCACGATATTAAGTGGAACTGAAAGTGTCGAGCTAAGCTATTTCCGATGATTGGCCCGTCTAGGAGTACGGGACACAGACTCAACATTAGTTCCAAGCCTTTCAGGAGAGAAGTTAGGAAAGGGTTCTACATGGAATGGGTGTCAGAAACTTGTAACAAACTTCCGCAAACCGCAGTTAAAGCTGGGTCAATTGTCAATGTTAAACTTGATGTTTGTTAACCAAAGATAAAAAAGGGATCTGCTGCAAAGTGATGCAAACGGTGTTCGATCACAGATCTAATTGAATGGCAGAAAGGCTCGAGCGGTTAAAAGGTTTACTCCTGTTGTTATTCTCATTGCTAAAGGATCAGAGCACGAATGTAGAAATGAATATCGTGATTTAAAAGCAGCGCCCGAACAGGGACTTGAACCCTGGAACCTCAGATTAAAAGTCTGATGCTCCACCGACCGAGATATCCGGGCTGTTGCTAGCCAGAGTTCACAAAAGGACTTTAATTGGCTGCAGTGCATCATTGCACCTTCTACAAATTCCGTTTCCTTGTCCATAATCCAGCCTGTTCAGCGCATTTCTCCCACAAATCCTCACACCGGCTTCAAGTCAAAAATATTCTCCCTCTCACAAACGACATGCTCTTTAGCAGTGGCGTCAGCTGTGACAACTGCCGTTCCCCAAATATCTGTATTGGATCTTCAACTTTTCACCGTATTTATGATTGACTTGGATGGAGCAATTGAGCGCTGTAGATGGAAGTTTGAAGATTGCCCGAAGTTAGAAGGTCCGGTCGTGGTGCAAATGGGAACGGGAGCAAACCAAAGGGACAGAGACAGAAGAAGTAAGCCAGCAAAACAATGGTAAATCGAGTTCACTGTGCGCTAGTGTGACACGATCCACCTTGCAACATTATAAGATAGTTCGGAGTATTTTCTAAATAATGGGAGGTTATTAACTGTTGAGGAGCAAAGGTTTTTTTATGAGTCCCAGTTCACAAATCATTATTAGCCAGTAGACATGAAGCAAAAAACAATTTCATTGTCCTGGTTAGGAAATTGGTTGCGCGATAGGAGACACAGTTTACGGATAATGATCTGTTACTTTATTTCGCAGGAAATGACGAGTGGTGTCCCTGAGGGATCTTGTATGTGGCCTCATCTATTCACCGATTTTACTAACGACTTACTTGATGGGATTGAGAGCCACACATTCAAGTTTAACGATGACAAAATAGATAGGCGGCATTATAAGCAGTATAGGTGGAAGCAAGAAATTTGCCCAGATATTCATAGATTAAGTGAATGGGCAAATCTGTGGCATATTGATTTAAATATTCGCAAGTGTGATGTCATCCACCTCGGATCCAAGAAGTGGCGTTCAGAATACACTCTATATAATGTTATGATGGAAGCAGTTGAGATCCAAATAGACTTAAGGGTCCATGTAGATATATCATTAAATGGCCATGGACAGGTACAGAAAAGAATCAAAAAGGCGAATTGAAAGGTGATACTTATATCTATAGGATGACAATATAAGGGGGATAAATTATGCCACAGCTATACAATGCACTGGTTAGACCACACCTGTCGTACTGTCTACAGTTCTGGGCATCACACATTAGGAAGGTAATATTAGGCTTAAAAAGTGAAGCATAGATTTACCAGAATGATTCATAGAGTCCAAGGGACAAATTAGAATGGGAGATTGCACAAACTAGGGATATATTCCCTGGAATTTAGATGCTTAAGTGGTGATTTGATTGAAGTATTCACGATATTAAGTGGAACTGAGAGTGTCGATAGAGCGAAGCTATTCGCGATGATTGGCCCGTCTCGGAGTTCGGGACACGGACTCGACATCAGTTCCAAGCCTTTCAGGAGAGAAGTTAGGAAAGGCTTCTAATTGGAATGGGTGTCAGAAATTTGTAACACACTTCCGCAAACAGCACTTAAATCTGGGTCAATTGGCAATGTTAAACTTGAGATTGATAGATGTTGGTTAACCAAAGATATGAAGGGATGTGGAGCAAAGGGAGCTCGATCACAGATCCAATTGAATGGCAGAAAGGCTCGAGCGGTTAAAAGGCCCAGCTCTGTTGATATTCTGATTGCTGAAGGATCAGAGCACGAATGTAGAAATGAATATCGTGATTTAAAAGCAGCGCCCGAACAGGGACTTGAACCCTGGGCCCTCAGATTAAAAGTCTGATGCTCTACCGACTGAGCTATCCGGGCTCTTGCAGACTAAATCTCACAAAAGGACTTTCATTGGCTGCAGTGCATCATTGCACCTTCGACAAATTCCATTTTCTTGTCCATAATCTAGCCTGTACAGCTCATTTCTCCCACAAATCCAGATTGACTGCCTCAAACCGGCTTCACTCCAGAAATATTCTCCCTCTCACAAGCCACATGCTCTTTAGCAGTGACGTCAAATGTGACAACTGCCTTCCCTCAAATATCTGTATTGGATCTTCAACTTTTCACCGTATTTACGATTGACTTGGATGTTGCAATTGAGCGCTGTAGATCCAAGTTTGAAGATCGCACTAAGTTAGAAGGTCCGGTCGTAGTGCAAATGGGAACGGGAGAAAACCAAAGGGGCAGAGACAGACGAAGTAAGTCGGCAAAACAAAGGCAAATCGAGTTCACTGTTCCCAAGTGTGACAGCATCCACCTTGCAACATTATGAGATAGTTCGGAGTATTTTCTAAATAATTGGAAGCTATTAACTGTTGAGGAGTAAAGAGGTTTATGAGCCCAAGTTCACAAATCATTAGTAGCTGGCAGACATGGAGCAAAATACAGTTTTATTGTCCTGGTTAGGAAATTGTTTGCGCGACAGGAGACGCAGTTTACGGATAATGATCTGGTACTTTATTTGGCAGGATATGACGTGTGGTGTCCCTGAGGGATCTCTTATGTGACCTCATCTATTCACCGATTTTATTAACGACTTACTTGATGGGATTGAGAGCCAAACATTCAAGTTTAACGATGACAAAATAGATAGGCGGCATTATAAGCAGTATAGGTGGAAGCAAGAAATTTGCCCAGATATTCATCGATTATGTGAATGGGCAAATCTGTGGCAAATTGATTTAAATATTAGCGAAGTGTGATGTCATCCACTTCGGATCTAAAAAGGGGCGTTTAGAATACACTCTATACAATGCTAAGCTGGAAACAGTTGAGAGCCAAATAGACTTAAGGGTCCATGTACATATATCATTTAATGGTCATGGACAGGTGCAGAAAAGAATCAAAAAGGCTGAATGAAAGGTGATACTTATATCTATAGGATGACAATATAAGGGGGAGAAATTATGCAACAGCCATACAAAGCACTGGTTAGACCACACCTGGAGTACTGTGTGCAGTTCTGGGCATCACACCTTAGGAAGGTAATATTAGGCTTAAAAAGTGAAGCGTAGATTTACCAGAATGATACACAGAGTCCAAGGGACAAATTACAACGGAGATTGCACAAACTAGGAATATATTCCCTGGAATTTATAAGCTTACGTGGTGATTTGATTGAAGTATTCACGATATTAAGTGGAACTGATAGTGACGATAGAGCGAAGCTATTTCCGATGATTGGCCCGTCTAGGAGTACGGGACACAGACTCAACATTAGTTCCAAGCCTTTCAGGAGAGAAGTTAGGAAAGGCTTCTGCATGGAATGGGTGGCAGAAATTTGTAACACACTTCCGCAAACACCACTTAAATCTGGGTCAATTGGCAATGTTAAACTTGAGATTGATAGATGTTGGTTAACCAAAGATATTAAAGGATCTGGAGCAAAGGGAGTTCGATCACAGATCCAATTGAACGGCAGAAAGGCTCGAGCGGTGAAAATGCCTTGTGCTGTTGTTATTCTCATTGCTGAAGGATCAGAGCACGAATGCAGAAATGAATATCGTGATTTAAAAGCAGCGCCCGAACAGGGACTTGAACCCTGGACTCTCAGCTTAAAAGTCTGATGCTGTACCGACTGAGCTATCCGGGCTCTTGTTGTCTCCATCTCACAAAAGGACTTTCATTGGCTGCAGTGCATCATTGCACCTTCGGCAAATTCCATTTTCTTGTCCATAATCCGGCCTGTACAGCTCATTTCTCCCACAAATCCAGATTGACTGCCTCAAACCGGCTTCACACCAGAAATATTCTCCCTCTCACAAGCGACATGATTTTTAACAGTGGCGTCAAATGTGACAACTGCCGTCCCTCAAATATCTGTATTGGATCTTCAACTTTTCACCGTATTTACGATTGACTTGGATGTTGCAATTGAGCGCTGTAGATCCAAGTTTGAAGATCGCACTAAGTTAGAAGGTCCGGTCGTAGTGCAAATGGCAACGGGAGCAAACCAAAGGGACAGAGACAGACGAAGTAAGTCGGCAAAACAAAGGCAAATCGAGTTCACTGTGCCCAAGTGTGACAGCATCCACCTTGCAACATTATGAGATAGTTCGGAGTATTTTCTAAATAATTGGAAACAATTAACTGTTGAGGAGTAAAGAGGTTTATGAGCCCCAGTTCATAAATCATTAGTAGCTGGCAGACATGGAGCAAAATACAGTTTTATTGACTTGGTTAGGAAATTGTTTGCGCGACAGGAGACGCAGTTTACGGATAATGCTCTGGTACTTTATTTGGCAGGATATGACGAGTGGTGTCCCTGAGGGATCTCTTAACATAAGAACATAAGAACATAAGAAATAGGAGCAGGAGTAGGCCAATCGGCCCCTCGAGCCTGCTCCGCCATTCAATAAGATCATGGCTGATCTGATCCTAACCGCCAATCTACTATCTACTACCACAGAACCATCTCCTGCATCTAACAGAATTGCACACACGAAATAGGAGCAGAATCAGGCTACACGGTCCCTGGGCCCGATCCACTACCCACAGGGCCATGACCGATCCGAACCTAGACTCATGTCCAAATTCCTGCCCGCTCCCCGTAACCCTTAATGCCCTTTACTTCTAGGAAACTGTCTATTTCTGTTTTAAATTTATTTAATGATGTAGCTTCTACAGCTTTTTGTGGCAGCATATTCCATGGACCTACCACCCTCTGAGTGAAGTAGTTCCTCCTCATCTCAGTTTTGAAAGAGCAGCCCCTTATTCTAAGACTATGTCCCCTAGTTCTAGTCTCACCCGTCATCGGGAACATCCTCCCCGTATCCACCCGATCCAACCCCTTCACAATCTTATATGTTTCAAGACGATCGCCTCTCATTCTTCTGAACTCCAATGAGTAGAGTCCCAATCTACACAACCTCTCCTCATATGACCACCCCCTCATCCCCGGGATTAACCGAGTGAACCTTTTTTGCACTGCCTCGAGAGCAAGGATGTCTTTCATTAAGTAAGGACACCAAAACTGTATGCAGTATTCCAGGTGCGGTCTCACCAATACCTTGTACAACTGAAGCAATACCTCTCTATTTTTATATTCTATCCCCCTAGCAATGAAAGCCAACATTCCATTTGCCTTCTTAATCACTTGCTGCACCTGCATACTAACCTTTTGAGTTTCGTGCACCAGGACCCCCAGATCCCTTTGCACTTCAGTACTCTCCAGTTTCTTGCCATTAAGATAATAAATTGCTCTAGGATTTTTCCTGCCAAGGTGCATCACCTCACACTTTCCAGTGTTGTATTCCATCTGCCAAATCTATGCCCACTTACTTAGCCTGTCTATGTCCCCTTGCAGGTTTTTTATGTCCTCCTCACTCACTACTTTCCCTCCCATCTTAGTATCATCTGCAAATTTTGATATGTTACACTTGGTCCCTTCCTCCAAATCGTTAATATAGATTGTAAAGAGTCGGGGACCCAGCACTGACCCCTGCGGAACACCACTAGTTACTGATTGCCAGTCTGAGAATGAACCATTTATCCCAACTCTTTGCTTTCTGTTAGATAGCCAATCCTCTATCCATGCCAGAATATTACCCCCAATCCCGTGATTTTTTACCTTAAGCAATAATCTTTTGTGTGGCACCTTGTCAAATGCCTTTTGGAAGTCTAAATACACTACGTCTACTGGTTCCCCTTTATCCACTCTATATGTTACTTCCTCAAAGAACTCCAGCAAATTTGTCAAACATGACTTCCCCTTCGTAAAACCATGCTGACTTTGTCTTATTAAATTATGATTATCCAAATGTCCTGTTACTGTTTCCTTAATAATGGACTCCAAAATTTTACCTACCACAGATGTTAGGCTAACCGGTCTATAGTTACCAGCCTTCTGTCTACTGCCCTTTTTAAATAAGGGTGTTACATTAGCAGTTTTCCAGTCTGCCGGGACCTTAGCGGAATCCAGGGAGTTCTGAAAAATTATTACCAATGCATCTACAATCCCTACCGCGACTTCCTTCATGACTCTAGGATGTAAGCCATCAGGTCCAGGTGATTTATCCGCCTTGAGTCCCATTGTTTTACCGAGTACCACTTTCTTAGTGATTTTGATCGTGTTTAGCTCCTCTCCCCCTATAGCCCCCTGTTTGTCCAGTGTTGGGATATTCTTAGTGTCCTCTACTGTAAAGACTGATACAAAATATTAATTCAGTGTTTTTGCCATCTCCATATTTCCCACCATTAATTTCCCGGTCTCATCCTCTAAGGGACCAACATTTACTTTAGCCACCCTTTTTCTTTTTATATAACTATAAAAACTCTTACTATCTGTTTTTATATTTTTTGCTAATTTACTTTCATAATCTATCTTCCCTTTCTTAATCAATCTTTTTGTTATTTTTTGCTGCCTTTTAAAGTTTTCCCAATCCTCTGTCCTCCCACTAGATTTCGCTACCTTATATGCCCTTGTTTTTAGTCGAATACTAACCTTAATTTCTTTACTTAGCCACGGATGACTGTCCTTTCTTTTACACCCTTTTCTTTTCAGTGGAATATATATATATTTGTAAAATAACTCCTTGAATGTACACCACTGATCATGTGTCGTCTTACCCTTTAATCTATTTTCCCAAACCACTCTACTCAATTCCGCTTGCATACCTTCATAGTCTCCTTTATTCAAGCTTAGCACGCTTGTTTGAGATCCAACCTTCTCATCCTCTAATTGAGTATGGAATTCAACCATGTCATGGTCACTCATTCCAAGGGGATCCTTTACTAGGACATTTTTAATTAATCCTGTCTCGTTACACAGGACCAGATCTAAGGTTGCTTGCCCCCTGGTCGGTTCAGTTACATACTGCTCAAGAACCCCACCCTAATACACTCAATGAACTCATCCTCAAGGCAGCCCTGCCCCATTTGATTTGTCCAATTAATATGATAGTTAAAATCCCCCATAATTATAGATGTTCCCTTATTACATGCCTCAACTATTTCCTGATTGATACTCCGTCCAACAGAGTTGCAACTGTTCAGAGGCCTATAGACTACGCCCACTAGTGTTTTTTTCCCCTTATTATTCCTTATCTCCACCCAAACTGTTTCATTATCATGATTTTTTGACCCAATATCATTACAGTGATTCCTTCCTTTATTAACATAGCCACCCCACCTCCCCTTCCTTCCTGCCTGTCCTTCCTGATCGTTAAATAACCTGGTATGTTTAATTCCCAGGCATTGTCACCCTGCAGCCATGTTTCTGTAATGGCCACAATATCATAACCATCAAGTTATTTTTGCCATTAAATCTTATGTATCCTCATCTATTCACCGCTTTTATTAACGACTTACTTGATGGGATTGAGAGCCAAACATTCTAGTTTAACGATTACAAAATAGATAGGCGGCATTATAAACAGTATAGGTGGAAGCAAGAAATTTGCCCAGATATTCATTGATTATGTGAATGGGCAAATCTGTGGCAAATTGATTTAAATATTAGCGAAGTGTGATGTCATCCACTTTGGAAATAAAAAGGGGCTTTTAGAATACACGCTATACAATCTTAAGCTGGAAACTGTTGAGACCCAAATAGACGTAAGTGTCCATGTACATATATGATTTAATGGTCATGGACAGGTACAGAAAAGAATCAAAAAGGCTGAATGAAAGGTGATACTTATGTCTATAGGATGACAATATAAGGGGGAGAAATTATGCAACAGCCATACAAAGCACTGGATAGACCACACCTGGAGTACTGTGTGCAGTTCTGGGCATCACACCTTAGGAAGGTAATATTAGGCTTAGAAAGTGAAGCGTAGATTTACCAGAATGATACACAGAGTCCAAGGGACAAATTACAATGGGAGATTGCACAAACTAGGGATATATTCCCTGGAATTTAGAAGCTTACGTGGTGATTTGATTGAAGTATTCACGATATTAAGTGGGACTGATAGTGTCGATAGAACGAAGCTATTTCCGATGATTGGCCCGTCTAGGAGTACGGGACGCAGACTCAACATTAGTTCCAAGCCTTTCATGAGAGAAGTTAGGAAAGGCTTCTACATGGTTTAGGTGGCAGAAATTTGTAACACACTTCCGCAAACAGCACTTAAAGCTGGGTCAATTGGCAATGTTAAACTTGAGATTGATAGATGTTGGTTTACCAAAGATATTAAGGGATCTGGAGCAAAGGATGCAAACGGAGTTCGATCACAGATCCAATTGAATGGCAGAAAGGCTCGAGCGGTTAAAAGGCCTAGTTCTGTTGTTATTCTCATTGCTGAAGGATCAGAGCACGAATGTAGAAATGAATATCGTGATTTAAAAGTAGCGCCCGAACAGGGACTTGAACCCTGGGCCCTCAGATTAAAAGTCTGATGCTCTACCGACTGAGCTATCCGGGCTCTTGCAGACTAAATCTCACAAAAGGACTTTTATTGGCTGCAGTGCATCATTGCACCTTCGACAAATTCCATTTTCTTGTCCATAATCCAGCCTGTACAGCTCATTTCTCCCACAAATCCAGATTGACTGCCTCAAACCGGCTTCACTCCAGAAATATTCTCCCTCTCACAAGCGACAAGCTCTTTAGCAGTGGCGTCAAATGTGACAACTGCCGTCCCTCAAATATCTGTCTTGGATCTTCAACTTTTCACCGTATTTACGATTGACTTGGATGGATAATTGAGCGCTGTAGATCCAAGTTTGAAGATCGCACTAAGTTAGAAGCTCCGGTCGTAGTGCAAATGGGAACGGGAGCAAACCAAAGGGACAGAGACAGACGAAGTAAGTCGGCAAAACAAAGGCAAATCGAGTTCACTGTGCCCAAGCGTGACAGCATCCAGCTTGCAACATTATGAGATAGTTCGGAGTATTTTCTAAATAATTGGAAACAATTAACTGTTGAGGAGTGAAGAGGTTTATGAGCCCCAGTTCACAAATCATTAGTAGCTGGCAGACATGGAGCAAAATACAGTTTTATTGACCTGGTTAGGAAATTGTTTGCGCGACAGGAGACGCAGTTTACGGATAATGATCTGGTACTTTATTTGGCAGGATATGACGAGTGGTGTCCGTGAGGGATCTCTTATGTGGCCTCATCTATTCACCGATTTTATTAACGACTTACTTCATGGGATTGAGAGCCAAACATTCAAGTTTAACCATGACAAAATAGATAGGCGGCATTATAAGCAGCATAGGTGGAAGCAAGAAATTTGCCCAGATATTCATAGATTATGTGAATGGGCAAATCTGTGGCAAATTGATTTAAGTATTAGCGAAGTTTGATGTCATCCACTTCGGATCTAAAAAGGGGCGTTTAGAATACACTCTATACAATGTTAAGCTGGAAACAGTTGAGAGCCAAATAGACTTAAGGGTCCATGTACATACATCATTTAATGGTCATGGACAGGTACAGAAAAGAATCAAAAAGGCTGAATGAAAGGTGATACTTATATTATGCAACAGCCATACAAAGCACTGGTTAGACCACACCTGGAGTACTTTGTGCAGTTCTGGCCATCACACTTTTGGAAGGTAATATTAGGCTTAAAAAGTGAAGCGTAGATTGACCAGAAGTTTTATGCCCATCCACTGTCATACATTCTTCACTACTGCTCCCGTAAAGTGAGTTCCCTGATCTGAGTCAATTTGGATCGGTATTCCCCACCTCGGAATTATTTCCTCTGCCATTATTCGTGCCACGGTTGTGGCACTACCGTCCCGGGTTGGGAATACCTCAACCCACCTAGTAAACTGGTCTATTATTACCCGGCAATACCTCTTACCCCTTGATGTGGGGAGCGGTCCGGTGAAGTCTAGTTTTAAATTTTCCCCTGGGCCCCTCGGCCGTGGTTGGTGGGCCATCCGTATCTTAACGGGTCGTCCTGGGTTGTGCTGGGCACACGCGATACACCGCTGGCAATGTTTTGCCACCTCTCTTCCTAACCCAGGCCACCACCATTCTTTACTTATTAGGTCAATCATCGGCCCTCTTCCTGTATGGCGTCTGCATGGTGAAGTTCTAAGAGCATTTGTCTGATACATGCAGGGGCTATCACCTTCCCGTTTTTCCGCCATATTGCTTCCTTGTCTGATCCACCTCCTGTGCGGTACCATTCCTGTTTCTCCCCTTCTTGGGTCTGTTTGTGTAATTTCCTAATAGTTATTTTTTCCACCTGTGCACTGGCTATGTTTTCTTCAACCACTTCTTGTTCAAGAGCTTGCTGTGCTGCTAAATCAGCGGCATGGTTCACTTTTTGTTCCTGATTTTGTATATTCTGGTGCGCCTTTGTTTTTATTACTGCTGCGAGTGTTGGGGCCTTTGCGGCTTCCAAGAGGGCCTCTATCCGCTGCTGGAGTTTTATACGATCCCCTCTTTAGCAACTATGCGACACGCCCACTGGACCGCCGCATCATATGTATTCGCTGCCACTATTCCCATTTTTAATATCGCTTGGTGGGATTGGGACAACCGGTCCTTAAACATTTGATTAAAGGGCTGGTCTGTCATCTGGGGATTTGCTTGTCCCGATTATTCCTGGTATACGACGAACAATCGTTCGCCATAATCCCTACTGCTTTCCCTTTTCCGCTGTTTTATCATCATTATACGTCCCCAATTTGGTGAGGATCCTCCTAAGGCCGCCTGGACCGCTGTTTTAAAGGGGTTGTAGGCCGCGAGTTGGGCCGTCTTGTCCGCAATTAAGGCGATATGGCCGGTCCAGCCACTGTCTTGGTGGCCGCTTTGTTTATCCACCTCCCTCCATTTATCAGCCGGGCATTTAGCCCGTACTAGCTGGTGGATGTCCCGAGGATGGAGGTTGTGTATATCCCACATCTCCTCGAGATTTCTCCAAAATTCCCCATTTGTGCTACGGGGCTTCAGTGTTCCCAAATCTTTCAATATTGTTTGTTTTTCTAAGGGGCTTGGTACTTGGCTGTGGGATTTTGTACCGTTTCCCCTCTTTTTAAAGGGGCTGCCTTGACTGCGTTTGGTATCTTTTTCTCTTTCTCTAAGTTTTCATCATTACTGTCTTCCATGGAAGGGGCTGATGCCTCTGTGGCGTAAGGAGGTGGCATCTCGTCCTCATTTTCGGAGCCCTGGACTTTCATCGAGGCGCACAAATGTGCCCGCCTTTCGTTCCATAGTTCCGTTTTGTCCAACCGGTACCCATCAAGGACCGTCTGGCCTCCTTTGTATAATACTGACACTTGTTCTAATTCCAGAATTCTTTCGCGTTTACTTGCAAGTCTAGTGTGGATTCGCGGCACCTTGTTAATTAATGCGACTAATTGGTTTCCTAGTATCACCCTCGCCTTTTTTGTCTTTTTCTGTTTTTGACCCTCCCACCACTCTCTTTGTACTTTTGGATTCTGGAGCGGGTCCCACCCCTCCTTCGTCATCTTATCAACTAAACCCTTCCGGTCGTCTGCATAGAACCTATTAAGGGACCCCATTGGTCCCCATTCTATTTCTTTCCCCGACGCCATTTGTAGCCCAACTTACAGTCTTACCAAAGGCTGAGTTCCTCTACTCGGGCTTGTTGTTGATACTTTAAAGACCTTCAAGCGGTTAATCAGTCACAACACACATATATATTTGCTGCCTTCACGATCCCAGGGTGTTTTGGAGCCTCTACGCCTACTTGATCCTGGCCGTCACGTGGGACTATGTACTCTTAAGTCAGACTCAGGCTAGGTGATAGAGACCGGCACCCTCCTTGTCCATGTCGTTCCGTCACTCACTCATTCCTTCGCGACATTTATCGCTACACAGTGTTCCCTTTAGTACTTGCGATCTGCACTCTCACAACTGTGTTCTCCTACCTCTCGCAGATTTTACTTGATTCGTGATGCTACGGCACTGTCACTCCGCCTTTCCAGGTGACTCAATTTCTGGATGGTCAAAATTGACTTCTCGTCCGGGGTCGCCGGTGCGGGTGGTCTTTCAGTTCCAGAGCATCCTGCCGACTACGCCAATTGTTGGTGAAAAATGTATTCACTCGAGAGCGCCGAATCCTAACCACTACACCATCAGGGAAGCTGCAGCAAGTCCCCTGCCAGAAAGCATAGCAACACAGTCTTTCCTGCGTGCTCCTTTGAAATTCAGATACTTTCGCGCCAGGCAAACTGTTCGTACAAAATGAATTTTTTTAGTTGAGAACACAAATGACGTGTTCGCGAAACCACGGCACCAAGTGCGGGCAGGCATCCACTTGAAATCGATTTCCTTCTGTGCTTTTCTCTGGATGTTGTCTCTCTCGGGGCCGGGCGAACATTTCATTGATGCATTTGTCCTGAACTGAAGCCTTTTGCCCATCTCGCGGGGTCAGAGCCGCTCTGTCTGTCTCTTCCTGCTTCTGACCATTAACGGGAACAGGCCGCCAGTTCAACGTTCATCAGCAAACCCAGAAACACAAATAAACAGAAAGATGAGTCTCTCCGCCCCGCTGGCAAAGGTGGTCATCATTTTACAGAAGGCAAGGAAGTGTATTTTGGATTGCTGTACCGAATGATGCGCTGCTGACTGTTGCGGCAGTAGCTGCGGTGCAGCAAGTTGAAAGCTTGATCAGGGTGCTTTGATTGGTGGCAGTTCAAACAGCCCCAAAACGCAAATTTTCCTTACCGAGAATCGAATCCGGATCGTAGCTTTTCCTCAGAGACAGAAAGAAACACAGAGACACACATACAGAGAGAAGCCGTCGGGAAATTGAATACTGATCACTATACTGTCAAGGACCTGGTAGAGGAAGTAGTTATGCAGTGCTTGAGGCAAAGATTCAAACACTCACATAGACATGTGTGTGTGCTCTCTTTGTGTATGTATGTCTCAGATATCAGCCCTGCAAATTTTTCCCATTCAATGATTTATCCAATTCCCTTTTGAAAGTTGCTATTGAATCTGCTTCCACCGCCCTTTCAGGCATCGCAATCCGGAACACACTCCCTCAGCCACTGGGCTTATCCACTTGTTTGCTGCCGCTGTTTTTTCTCAGTGCAATATTTAGTTTAGAGCTTCTGGCAATAATTGGCCACTAATCGATCAAAGGGGAAAGTGACTGAGAAATAAACAGTGTCTGTGGCTGCATGAAACAGACATACTTTTTCCACTGATATGTCAATTTATTTATCAGCATCAAATCAGGAATTGAGCAGCTAAAATGATATTACAGTTCAATACAGAGCAGAGTGATTAAATTAATATACCTCAGGACGGGGATGGAGCCTCGGCCCTTCCCACAGAAGATCTAAATTATATGATTGATTATTGATGCAGGCCGATTTATTTCTACACCTTGGAATTCTGGAGAACCTGCTTCATTATTTGTAGAACAAGCTGAGCCGACAGCTCCCTCCCTGTAACAACAGATAAGGGTAAGCCAGAAATAGGTCTGGCTGGTTTACCCGTTACACTCTGAGACTCTTAACTTACATGGAGGTTAGGTCGAGCCCCACGTTGGGGTGATTGCCTGGTATCCTGGCAGCAGTCATGATGCCTTCATCCTGCACCAGTGTGGTGTACCAGCAATCTTCCAGCCACCATGTCAAACCAAAGGGTGGCTGCTCGGAGACAAGGGCTATCCGCTATGCACCTGGCTGATGACACCTCACCAATACCCCAACCACTCGGGGCCAGCACTCATATAATGAGATCAATGCTGCCACGAGGTACCTCATCGCGCCGACTATCGGGGTGTTAAAGCAACGGTCCCTCAGCCTTGACCGCTCATGAGGAGCTCTCCAGTAAACACTGGAGTCCCATTTAGTGGTGATCTGCTGCATGCGCCACAACTTGGCTATCTTGAGGGCGAAGTGATTGCCACCACGGGTTCTGGGACCACCTCAGGAGGAGCAGGAAGTGGAGGAAGAGGAGGAGGAGGAAGAGCAGGAGGCGGAATAGGTAGAAATGGAAGAGCAGGAGAACGAAGAAGAGGAGGAGGGGGAAGGGAGGAGGCAGGCAGTAGATTCTTGTTCTGGACAGGCTGTCCGTGAGCGCCGCATCAGATTACAGTTCAAGTTAATGAAACTCCACATGCCTGCTGCTCACCAGTTC
This sequence comes from Squalus acanthias, assembly GCA_030390025.1. Lineage (NCBI taxonomy): Eukaryota > Metazoa > Chordata > Chondrichthyes > Squaliformes > Squalidae > Squalus > Squalus acanthias. Next base: position 1,707 of record JASTWF010001228.1, on the reverse strand, counting down.
CCCATCTTACCATCTTACCATCCCTCTGTCACAGAACATCACAGCGTCTTCCTGGTCACAAAGCTGAAATGAGAGCCACCACAAAACAAACATTCCAAACATAATTTATAAGTTTAGCAAATCACAATCAGAATAACAAAGTCAACTCTACTCACGCTTGTGCTTTCCCTCAGTGGCTGTCTTTCTTTCGTGTTGCTTCTCCTACCATCGAGCTCCTACGAAGTGCTCCCCCAGTGGCTACAGAATGGCTGCTGGAAGGCTGCTGACTTTCAATGGGGAGACTGCAGATGGCCTTGCAGGAGGACCTCGAGCAGCTCTGGGCCTAGAATGCCCGGCTGTAGACCGCACCACCTCGGCATGGACGGCAGCAGCCTGAGTTGGCTGGATGACAGGCAGCAGCAAAGGCACTGCCAGAGTTGCAGTGGTGGGAGTATGAATGCTGTCATCCTGAGAGAGGACTACAGGTTCTTGCTCTGTGGAGGCACTGCCACTTCCCAGGGCGGCGCCTCTGCAATTCTAGCCTTCTATTTGGTGAAAGATTTCCGGAGTGCTGTGAGACCCCGCACTTCATACTCGTAAATCCAGCCACGATGGCAGCAATGTGAGCTTCCACTGCAGTACTGAGACGTTGGGTCGCTTCCGCCTGTGCTGCAATGGAAGCTGTGACATCACCCATCACACACTGCATCATGGCTGGGTCTACTAGGTCATGATGCGGAGATGCCGGTGTTGGACTGGGGTGGACAAAATTGAGAGGTCGCACAACACCAGGTTATAGTCCAACAGTTTTATTTGAAATCACAAGCTTTCGGAGCTATCGATTTGCTCCTTCCTCAGGTGAAGTCTTCACCTGAGGAAGGAGCAAATCGATAGCTCCGAAAGCTTGTGATTTCAAATAAAACTGTTGGACTATAACCTGGTGTTGTGCGACCTCTCAATTTTGTCTACTAGGTCACTCATGAAGTTTCCCATCATTTCCATCCTGGAAATCACGGGCTCCAAGCTCCGTGCAAATTCCTGTGCAATGTTGGAGCTGGACATCTCTATGCTCCTTGGCACTGAAAAGAGGCCCTCTGGCAGGCTTGCCATTGCACCGAGCATTTCAGTGTGCATACCCATCAATCTTCTTCTGATGGCCGTCCCATTGAGGTCATGATCTGATTCCTGTGCATCAGAACTCGTGCATGAACTCACCCACTGGGGAGCTGACACCCATCTCTCCTTTCCCCCTGAGCTGGCTGCAGCCCACTGATGTCCATTAACTCACCACCAGCAGAGCCTGCCTCTATACTACACTCTAAAATCCTCGCAGTGCCATTTTCTGAGCTGGTGCCTGTGAATATCAGATGCATTGACGGTGCTCCTGCACTGCTCTCCTCCAAAGATTCGGGGACAGGTTGGCGTAGTTGGAATTCGTGTGTATCTGAAAGGAGAAAGGCACAAGGGTCGAGATGTGGTGAGGGATGGGGGATAGCAAGATATCCATGCCTACACCATCAGTGTATTGCATTGAGCAATGTGTGAGGCTTGTGGTGCAGATGGTGCAATATGGCATTTGATGATGCATTCACCCACCTTGACCACTCGTCTGAGGTCATTAAACTTTTTGCGGGACTACATCCAGGTCTTGGGGCTAACACTTGTCGCACTGACGGCTTCAGCGATCACCTCCCGCAGCCTTCTGTTGTCCTTCCTTGAAAGCCTCTT
>JASTWF010001227.1:43932-101883 GCA_030390025.1 Squalus acanthias | reverse complement strand
GGGGGGGGGCAGTGTGTGGGGGGGGTCAGTGTGTGGGGGGATCAGTGTGGGGGGGGCGATCAGTGTGGGGGGGGAGATCAGTGTGGGGGGGGGATCAGTGTGTGGGGGGGATCAGTGTGTGGGGGGGGATCAGTGTGTGGGGGGGATCAGTGTGTGGGGGGGGATCAGTGTGTGGGGGGGGATCAGTGTGGGGGGGGGATCAGTGTGTGGGGGGATCAGTGTGTGGGGGGATCAGTGTGTGGGGGGGGATCAGTGTGTGGGGAGGGGGGTCAGTGTGTGGGGAGGGGGGTCAGTGTGTGGGGAGGGGGGTCAGTGTGTGGGGAGGGGGGTCAGTGTGTGGGGAGGGGGGTCAGTGTGTGGGGAGGGGGGTCAGTGTGTGGGGAGGGGGGTCAGTGTGTGGGGAGGTTTGCGTTGACTTCACTCCCGACCCCTGGCCTGGACTCCACTCCCGACCCCTGACCTGGACTCCACTCCCGACCCCTGGACTCCACTCCCGACCCCTAGCCTGGACTCCACTCCCGACCCCTGGACTCCACTCCCGACCCCTGACCTGGACTCCACTCCCGACCCCTAGCCTGGACTCCACTCCCGACCCCTGGACTCCACTCCCGACCCCTGGCCTGGACTCCACTCCCGACCCCTGGCCTGGACTCCACTCCCGACCCCTAGCCTGGACTCCACTCCCGACCCCTGACCTGGACTCCACTCCCGACCCCTGACCTGGACTCCACTCCCGACCCCTGGCCTGGACTCCACTCCCGACCCCTGGCCTGGACTCCACTCCCGACCCCTGGCCTGGACTCCACTCCCGACCCCTGGCCTGGACTCCACTCCCGACCCCTGGCCTGGACTCCACTCCCGACCCCTGGCCTGGACTCCACTCCCGACCCCTGACCTGGACTCCACTCCCGACCCCTGGCCTGGACTCCACTCCCGACCCCTGACCTGGACTCCACTCCCGACCCCTGGCCTGGACTCCACTCCCGACCCCTGGCCTGGACTCCACTCCCGACCCCTGGCCTGGACTCCACTCCCGACCCCTGGCCTGGACTCCACTCCCGACCCCTGACTGGACTCCACTCCCGACCCCTGGCCTGGACTCCACTCCCGACCCCTGGCCTGGACTCCACTCCCGACCCCTGACCTGGACTCCACTCCCGACCCCTGGCCTGGACTCCACTCCCGACCCCTGACCTGGACTCCACTCCCGACCCCTAGCCTGGACTCCACTCCCGACCCCTGGACTCCACTCCCGACCCCTGACCTGGACTCCACTCCCGAGCCCTGACCTGGACTCCACTCCCGACCCCTGACCTGGACTCCACTCCCGACCCCTGACCTGGACTCCACTCCCGACCCCTGACCTGGACTCCACTCCCGACCCCTGACCTGGACTCCACTCCCGACCCCTAGCCTGGACTCCACTCCCGACCCCTGACCTGGACTCCACTCCCGACCCCTGGCCTGGACTCCACTCCCGACCCCTGGCCTGGACTCCACTCCCGACCCCTGGCCTGGACTCCACTCCCGACCCCTGGCCTGGACTCCACTCCCGACCCCTGGCCTGGACTCCACTCCCGACCCCTGGCCTGGACTCCACTCCCGACCCCTGGCCTGGACTCCACTCCCGACCCCTGGCCTGGACTCCACTCCCGACCCCTGGCCTGGACTCCACTCCCGACCCCTGGCCTGGACTCCACTCCCGACCCCTGGCCTGGACTCCACTCCCGACCCCTGACCTGGACTCCACTCCCGACCCCTGACCTGGACTCCACTCCCGACCCCTGGCCTGGACTCCACTCCCGACCCCTGACCTGGACTCCACTCCCAACCCCTGGCCTGGACTCCACTCCCGACCCCTGACCTGGACTCCACTCCCGACCCCTGACCTGGACTCCACTCCCGACCCCTGACCTGGACTCCACTCCCGACCCCTGACCTGGACTCCACTCCCGACCCCTGGCCTGGAACCCTGTCCCTGGGCAGAGGCTCTGCTCCCACTGCTAATGCCCCAGTGTGTAGAACGGTGAAAAAGCAGCTTTCCTGGCAGATATTTGGAGCAGGACAGAAGCAGGAGTTTGGCATCTGATGAGAGGCATGCCTTGGAGTAGACAAGATGGGCACCTACCTGTATCCAAGGCACACAGTATAGCAGAAATCAGTAAACATGTGTAGCACTTCATTTCAATGAACAGAAAAGCAATAGTGAGCCGCATTTGGTATTTCGGACCTGTGGGTACAAACAAGTGAAAGGGAAATTAAACCAGGCAGGTTCACCGGAACATCCAAGTTATCAAGCTTCCAATTTAAATATATGAAAGTGATTAAACTTGCAATAAACAACAGGAACAGAAAAAATGCATTCAGTACCCCTGTATTTCTTGAGGCCAAAGAAGATGATGAAGACAATTGCAGCAAAGGACATCATTGTACTGACCACAGCAATGGCAGAGGCGACAAGAATCCGTTTATGGAGAAACTGTATTCCTGCAACAGAGAACTGCAGTAAATTTACTTCAATTCCAACATATGGTAGAAAACAGAACCGTTTAATAGTCTTGTACATACATCACAAAACTAACAGGACTTTCAAACACTTCCCTGCCTCCCACAGCCTCCCTTTGGAAAGGAACCACCCCACTGGGAAAAGGGTAGCAGGTTGTGGGGCGGTCCTTGATGACCAGAATCGCAGACTCACCAGGTTGGGAAAGATTTCAGATACTGGGACTATTTCCACTGGTGTAAAGAGGTTAAGAGGTTTTTAAAATGATGGAAGTTTGTATAGAATGAATAAGGAAAGACAAGAGGTCAAGGTAAGGATGTTCCCAAGGATGGGTGAAACTAGAACTAGGGGGCATAATCTTAGAATAAGGGGCTGCTCTTTCAAAACTGAGATGAGGAGAAACTTCTTCACTCAGAGGGTAGTAGGTCTGTGGAATTAGCTGCCCCAGGAAGCTGTGGAAGCTACATCATTAAATAAATTTAAAACAGAAATGGACAGATTCATACAAGTAAAGGGAATTAGGGGATACGGGGAGCGGGCAGGAAATTGGACATGAGGCTGAGTTCGGATCGGTCAAGGCCCTGTGGGTGGCGAAGCGGGCCCAGGGGCTGAGTGGCCGGATCCTGCTCCTACTTCTTGTGTTCTTTAGATTTGAGGTTAGGATCAGATCAGCCATGATCTTATTGAATGGCGGAGCAGGCTCGAGAGGCCGATTGGCCTACTCCTGCTCCTATTTCTTATGTTCTTATGTTCTTATATTAATTGAAAACTGTCACAGGGCACAAGGCGAGGGGTTAGGAGAAATATCTTTACAGAGGCTTGTTGGAACATGGAATTTTTTGCTACAGGGAGTGGCTGAAGCTGAGACAATTGCATCTCTAAAGAAAGATTAAATAAACATGTGAAGCACACGGGGGTACAGGGCTATGTGGGGACAGCAAGACAGTGGGATTACCTTTATACTTCTGTGCAAAGAGCCAGCACAGACATGAAGGGCCAATTGGCCTCCTACTGTGCTATAAACGTCGATGGTTCTTGGAACAAACATATAGTGAGTGGGCCTGATGGACTGGATAGCCTTCACTGACTCTGTACCCAACTATATTCTTGTATTTCCCCCAGAACTCTGCGAATGTGGCATAACTGATTCAGCCACGAGCCAATCTGTCAGAGCAGCCATGGTTAAGCTGTGCATGATTTCCATTTACTATGTTGTTTGCTCTTTAATAGAATAGCACAGCAGAGGTCATGAATTCTGTACACAGGGAAAACTGTGAACAAATGTGTCCAGCCAGTGCCATGGAACACATTTCAGCACAAAATACAGCAGCTCTGTCTCATTTAGTGCTTCCCTCATTTTACTGATTATGCTACACGAGGCTGCATTGATAACTCAGAGGCACCACACTGTATTGGCATGTTGTCTGCAATCAAACATCGACTGAAAGCATGTCAGGTGCATTGATTGTATTCATGTTTTGTCAATACCGAGTGTAATTCGGTCATGTTATATATTTTGCTGATGCAATGTTAGCTAGACAGCGGGAAAGCTTTCAATCCCACGAATGGTGGTAAAACCACATCTCCCAACAGCTTTCACCTGGGAAAATGAGCTGGTCAGGCAACACTGCTCAAAGGCGGCGACATGGCAGGAGGAATCCCAGAGGGCAAGATCCCACAACAACGGCAGATTCATAGAGAGGGTAAATCATAGAGACAAGAAAAACAGCAAATGGAAATGTCACAGCAAAGATTTCTGCACTAACAGGAAATAGCTGGGTCGATCTGTACTATCACACATCAATCAACAGGAAATAGCCGGGTCGATCTGTACTATCACATCAATCAATAGGAAATAGCTGGGTCGATCTGTACTATCACACATCAATCAACAGGAAATAGCCGGGTCGATCTGTACTATCACATCAATCAACAGGTAATAGCCGGGTCGATCTGTACTATCCCACATCAATCAATAGGAAATAGCCGGGTCGATCTGTACTATCACACATCAATCAACAGGAAATAGCCGGGTCGATCTGTACTATCACATCAATCAACAGGAAATAGCCGGGTCGATGTGTACTATCACATCAATCAACAGGAAATAGCCGGGTCGATTTGTACTATCACATCAATCAACAGGAAATAGCCGGGTCGATTTGTACTATCACATCAATCAACAGGAAATAGCCGGGTCGATTTGTACTATCACATCAATCAACAGGAAATAGCCGGGTCGATCTGTACTATCCCACATCAATCAACAGGAAATAGCCGGGTCGATCTGTACTATCACATCAATCAATAGGAAATAGCCGGGTCGATCTGTACTATCACACATCAATCAATAGGAAATAGCCGGGTCGATCTGTACTATCACATCAATCAACAGGAAATAGCCGGGTCGATTTGTACTATCACATCAATCAACAGGAAATAGCCGGGTCGATCTGTACTATCACATCAATCAACAGGAAATAGCCGGGTCGATCTGTACTATCACATCAATCAACAGGAAATAGCCGGGTTGATCTGTACTATCACATCAATCAACGGGAAATAGCCGGGTCGATCTGTACTATCACACATCAATCAATAGGAAATAGCCGGGTCGATCTGTACTATCACATCAATCAACAGGAAATAGCCGGGTCGATCTGTACTATCACATCAATCAACAGGAAATAGCCGGGTCGATCTGTACTATCCCACATCAATCAATAGGAAATAGCCGGGTCGATCTGTACTATCCCACATCAATCAACAGGAAATAGCCGGGTCGATCTGTACTATCACATCAATCAACAGGAAATAGCCGGGTTGATCTGTTCTATCACACATCAATCAACAGGAAATAGCCGGGTCGATCTGCACTATCACATCAATCAATAGGAAATAGCCGGGTCGATCTGTACTATCCCACATCAATCAACAGGAAATAGCCGGGTCGATCTGTACTATCACATCAATCAACAGGAAATAGCCGGGTTGATCTGTTCTATCACACATCAATCAACAGGAAATAGCCGGGTCGATCGGTACTATCACACATCAATCAACAGGAAATAGCCGGGTCGATCTGTACTATCACATCAATCAACAGGAAATAGCCGGGTTGATCTGTACTATCACACATCAATCAATAGGAAATAGCCGGGTCGATCTGTACTATCACATCAATCAACAGGAAATAGCCGGGTCTATCTGTACTATCCCACATCAATCAACAGGAAATAGCCGGGTCGATCTGTACTATCACACGTCAATCAACAGGAAATAGCCGGGTCGATCTGTACTATCACACATCAATCAACAGGAAATAGCCGGGTCGATCTGTACTATCACACATCAATCAACAGGAAATAGCCGGGTCGATCTGTTCTATCACACATCAATCAACAGGAAATAGCCGGGTCGATCTGTACTATCACATCAATCAACAGGAAATAGCCGGGTCGATCTGTACTATCACATCAATCAACAGGAAATAGCCGGGTCGATCTGTACTATCACACATCAATCAACAGGAAATAGCCGGGTCGATCTGTACTATCACACATCAATCAACAGGAAATAGCCGGGTCGATCTGTACTATCCCACATCCATCAATAGGAAATAGCCGGGTCGATCTGTACTATCACATCAATCAACAGGAAATAGCCGGGTCGATCTGTACTATCACACATCAATCAACAGGAAATAGCCGGGTCGATCTGTACTATCACATCAATCAACAGGAAATAGCCGGGTTGATCTGTACTATCCCACATCAATCAACAGGAAATAGCCGGGTCGATCTGTACTATCACATCAATCAACAGGAAATAGCCGGGTCGATCTGTACTATCACATCAATCAATAAGAAAAAGCCGGGTCGATCTGTACTATCACATCAATCAATAGGAAATAGCCGGGTCGATCTGTACTATCCCACATCAATCAACAGGAAATAGCCGGGTTGATCTGTACTATCACACATCCATCAACAGGAAATAGCCGGGTTGATCTGTACTATCACATCAATCAACGTGAAATAGCCGGGTCGATCTGTACTATCACACATCCATCAACAGGAAATAGCCGGGTCGATCTGTACTATCACATCAATCAACGGGAAATAGCCGGGTCGATCTGTACTATCACACATCAATCAATAGGAAATAGCCGGGTCGATCTGTACTATCACACATCAATCAATAGGAAATAACCGGGTCGATCTGTACTATCACATCAATCAACAGGAAATAGCCGGGTCGATCTGTACCATCACACATCAATCAACAGGAAATAGCCGGGTCGATCTGTACTATCCCACATCAATCAACAGGAAATAGCCGGGTCGATCTGTACTATCCCACATCAATCAACAGGAAATAGCCGGGTCGATCTGTACTATCCCACATCAATCAACAGGAAATAGCCGGGTCGATCTGTACTATCACACATCAATAGGAAATAGCCCGGTCGATCTGTACTGTCCCACATCAATCAATAGGAAATAGCCGGGTCGATCTGTACTATCACATCAATCAACAGGAAATAGCCGGGTCGATCTGTACCATCACACATCAATCAACGGGAAATAGCCGGGTCGTTCTGTACTATCCCACATCAATCAATAGGAAATAGCCGGGTCGATCTGTACTATCACATCAATCAATAGGAAATAGCCGGGTCGATCTGTACTATCCCACATCAATCAACAGGAAATAGCCGGGTCGATCTGTACTATCACACATCAATCAACGGGAAATAGCCGGGTCGATCTGTACTATCCCACATCAATCAACAGGAAATAGCCGGGTCGATCTGTACTATCCCACATCAATCAACAGGAAATAGCCGGGTCGATCTGTACTATCCCACATCAATCAACAGGAAATAGCCGGGTCGATCTGTACTATCCCACATCAATCAACAGGAAATAGCCGGGTCGATCTGTACTATCACATCAATCAACAGGAAATAGCCGGGTCGATCTGTACTATCACACATCAATCAACAGGAAATAGCCGGGTCGATCGGTACTATCACATCAATCAATAGGAAATAGCCGGGTCGATCTGTACTATCCCACATCAATCAATAGGAAATAGCCAGGTCGATCTGTACTATCACATCAATCAATAGGAAATAGCTGGGTCGATCTGTACTATCCCACATCAATCAATAGGAAATAGCCAGGTCGATCTGTACTATCACATCAATCAACGGGTAATAGCCGGGTCGATCTGTACTATCACCTCAATCAACAGGAAATAGTCGGGTCGATCTGTACTATCACACATCAATCAACGGGAAATAGCCGGGTTGATCTGTACTATCACATCAATCAACAGGAAATAGCCGGGTCGATCTGCACTATCACACATCAATCAACAGGAAATAGCCGGGTCGATCTGCACTATCACACATCAATCAACAGGAAATAGCCGGGTCGATCTGTACTATCACACATCAATAGGAAATAGCCGGTTCGATCTGCACGATCACAAATCAATCAACAGGAAATAGCCGGGTCGATCTGTACTATCACATCAATCAATAGGAAATAGCCGGGTCGATCTGTACTATCCCACATCAATCAATAGGAAATAGCCGGGTTGATCTGTACTATCACATCAATCAATAGGAAATAGCCGGTTCGATCTGTACTATCAAACATCAATCAACAGGAAATAGCCGGGTCGATCTGTACTATCCCACATCAATCAACAGGAAATAGCCGGGTCGATCTGTACTATCACATCAATCAACAGGAAATAGCCGGGTCGATCTGTACTATCACATCAATCAATAGGAAATAGCCGGGTCGATCTGTACTATCACACATCAATCAACATGAAATAGCCGGGTCGATCTGTACGATCCCACATCAATCAATAGGTAATAGCCGGGTCGATCTGTACTATCACCTCAATCAACAGGAAATAGTCGGGTCGATCTGTACTATCACACATCAATCAACGGGAAATAGCCGGGTCGATCTGTACTATCACATCAATCAACAGGAAATAGCCGGGTCGATCTGCACTATCACACATCAATCAACAGGAAATAGCCGGGTCGATCTGCACTATCACACATCAATCAACAGGAAATAGCCGGGTCGATCTGTACTATCACACATCAATAGGAAATAGCCGGTTCGATCTGCACGATCACAAATCAATCAACAAGAAATAGCCGGGTCGATCTGTACTATCACATCAATCAACAGGAAATAGCCGGGTCGATCTGTACTATCCCACATCAATCAACAGGAAATAGCCGGGTCGATCTGTACTATCACATCAATCAATAGGAAATAGCCGGGTCGATCTGTACTATCACATCAATCAACAGGAAATAGCCGGGTCGATCTGTACTATCCCACATCAATCAACAGGAAATAGCCGGGTCGATCTGTACTATCCCACATCAATGAACAGGAAATAGCCGGGTCGATCTGTACTATCACATCAATCAACAGGAAATAGCCGGGTCGATCTGTACTATCCCACATCAATCAATAGGAAATAGCCGGGTCGATCTGTACTATCCCACATCAATCAACAGGAAATAGCCGGGTCGATCTGTACTATCACACATCAATCAACGGGAAATAGCCGGGTCGATCTGTACTATCCCACATCAATCAACAGGAAATAGCCGGGTCGATCTGTACTATCCCACATCAATCAACAGGAAATAGCCGGGTCGATCTGTACTATCCCACATCAATCAACAGGAAATAGCCGGGTCGATCTATACTATCCCATGTCAATCAACAGGAAATAGCCGGGTTGATCTGTACTATCACATCAATCAACAGGAAATAGCCGGGTCGATCTGTGCTATCACATCAATCAACAGGAAATAGCCGGGTTGATCTGTACTATCACACATCAATCAACAGGAAATAGCCGGGTCGATCTGTACTATCACATCAATCAACAGGAAATAGCCGGGTCGATCTGTACGATCACATCAATCAACAGGAAATAGCCGGGTCGATCTGTACTGTCACATCAATCAATAGGAAATAGCCGGGTCGATCTATACTATCCCACATCAATCAACAGGAAATAGCCGGGTTGATCTGTACTATCACATCAATCAACAGGAAATAGCCGGGTCGATCTCTGCTATCACATCAATCAACAGGAAATAGCCAGGTTGATCTGTACTATCACATCAATCAATAGGAAATAGCCGGGTCGATCTGTACTATCACACATCAATCAACAGGATATAGCCGGGTCGATCTGTACTATCCCACATCAATCAACAGGAAATAGCCGGGTCGATCTGTAGTATCCCACATCAATCAATAGGAAATAGCCGGGTCGATCTGTATTATCTCACATCAATCAACAGGAAATAGCCGGGTCGATCTGTACTATCACATCAATCAATAGGAAATAGCCGGGTCGATCTGTACTATCACACATCAATCAATAGGAAATAGCCGGGTCGATCTGTACTATCCCACATCAATGAACAGGAAATAGCCGGGTCGATCTATACTATCCCACATCAATCAACAGGAAATAGCCGGGTTGATCTGTACTATCACACATCAATCAACAGGAAATAGCCGGGTCGATCTGTACTATCACATCAATCAACAGGAAATAGCCGGGTCGATCTGTACGATCACATCAATCAACAGGAAATAGCCGGGTCGATCTGTACTGTCACATCAATCAATAGGAAATAGCCGGGTCGATCTGTACTATCCCACATCAATCAACAGGAAATAGCCGGGTCGATCTGTACTATCCCACATCAATCAACAGGAAATAGCCGGGTCGATCTGTACTATCACATCAATCAACAGGAAATAGCCGGGTCGATCGGTACTATCACACATCAATCAACGGGAAATAGCCGGGTCGATCTGTACTATCACATCAATCAACAGGAAATAGCCGGGTCGATCTGTACTATCCCACATCAATCAACAGGAAATAGCCGGGTCGATCTGTACTATCACATCAATCAACATGAAATAGCCGGGTCGATCTGTACTATCCCACATCAATCAATAGGAAATAGCCGGGTCGATCTGTACTATCACATCAATCAATAGGAAATAGCCGGGTCGATCTGTACTATCACATCAATCAACAGGAAATAGCCGGGTCGATCTGTACTATCACATCAATCAATAGGAAATAGCCGGGTTGATCTCTACTATCCATCATCAATCAACGGGAAATAGCCGGGTCGATCTGTACTATCACACATCAATCAACAGGAAATAGCCGGGTCGATCTGTACTATCCCACATCAATCAACAGGAAATAGCCGGGTCGATCTGTACTATCACATCAATCAACAGGAAAAAGCCGGGTCGATCTGTACTATCACATCAATCAATAGGAAATAGCCAGGTCGATCTGTACTATCCCACATCAATCAACAGGAAATAGCCGGGTCGATCTGTACTATCCCACATCAATCAACAGGAAATAGCCGGGTCGATCTGTACTATCCCACATCAATCAACAGGAAATAGCCGGGTCGATCTGTACTATCACATCAATCAACAGGAAATAGCCGGGTCGATCTGTGCTATCACATCAATCAACAGGAAATAGCCGGGTCGATCTGTACTATCACATCAATCAACAGGAAATAGCCGGGTCGATCTGTACTATCCCACATCAATCAACAGGAAATAGCCGGGTCGATCTGTACTATCACATCAATCAATAGGATATAGCCGGGTCGATCTGTACTATCCCACATCAATCAACAGGAAATAGCCGGGTCGATCTGTACTATCACACATTAATCAACAGGAAATAGCCGGGTTGATCTGTACTATCACATCAATCAACAGGAAATAGCCGGGTCGATCTGTACTATCCCACATCAATCAACAGGAAATAGCCGGGTCGATCTGTACGATCCCACATCAATCAACAGGAAACAGCCGAGTCGATCTGTACTATCACATCAATCAATAGGAAATAGCCGGGTCGATCTGTACTATCCCACATCAATCAACAGGAAATAGCCGGGTCGATCTGTACTATCCCACATCAATCAATAGGAAATAGCCGGGTCGATCTGTACTATCACATCAATCAATAGGAAATAGCCGGGTCGATCTGTACTATCACATCAATCAACAGGAAATAGCCGGGTTGATCTGTACTATCACACATCAATCAACAGGAAATAGCTGGGTCGATCTGTACTATCCCACATCAATCAACAGGAAATAGCCGGGTCGATCTGTACGATCCCACATCAATCAACAGGAAATAGCCGGGTCGATCTGTACTATCCCACATCAATCAACGGGAAATAGCCGGGTCGATCTGTACTATCACATCAATCAACAGGAAATAGCTGGGTCGATCTGTACTATCACACATCAATCAACAGGAAATAGCCGGGTCGATCTGTACTATCACATCAATCAACAGGAAATAGCCGGGTCGATCTGTACTATCACATCAATCAACAGGAAATAGCCGGGTCAATCGGTACTATCACACATCAATCAACGGGAAATAGCCGGGTCGATCTGTACTATCACATCAATCAACAGGAAATAGCCGGGTCGATCTGTACTATCACATCAATCAACAGGAAATAGCCGGGTCGATCTGTACTATCACATCAATCAACATGAAATAGCCGGGTCGATCTGTACTATCACATCAATCAACATGAAATAGCCGGGTCGATCTGTACTATCCCACATCAATCAATAGGAAATAGCCGGGTCGATCTGTACTATCACATCAATCAATAGGAAATAGCCGGGTCGATCTGTACTATCACATCAATCAACAGGAAATAGCCGGGTCGATCTGTACTATCACATCAATCAACAGGAAATAGCCGGGTCGATCTGTACTATCCCACATCAATCAACAGGAAATAGCCGGGTCGATCTGTACTATCCCACATCAATGAACTGGAAATAGCCGGGTCGATCTGTACTATCCCACATCAATCAACAGGAAATAGCCGGGTCGATCTGTACTATCCCACATCAATGAACAGGAAATAGCCGGGTTGATCTATACTATCCCACATCAATCAACAGGAAATAGCCGGGTTGATCTGTACTATCACATCAATCAACAGGAAATAGCCGGGTCGATCTGTGCTATCACATCAATCAACAGGAAATAGCCGGGTTGATCTGTACTATCACACATCAATCAACAGGAAATAGCCGGGTCGATCTGTACTATCACATCAATCAACAGGAAATAGCCGGGTCGATCTGTACGATCACATCAATCAACAGGAAATAGCCGGGTCGATCTGTACTGTCACATCAATCAATAGGAAATAGCCGGGTCGATCTATACTATCCCACATCAATCAACAGGAAATAGCCGGGTTGATCTGTACTATCACATCAATCAGCAGGAAATAGCCGGGTCGATCTGTGCTATCACATCAATCAACAGGAAATAGCCGGGTTGATCTGTACTATCACATCAATCAACAGGAAATAGCCGGGTCGATCTGTACTATCCCACATCAATCAACAGGATATAGCCGGGTCGATCTGTACTATCCCACATCAATCAACAGGAAATAGCCGGGTCGATCTGTAGTATCCCACATCAATCGTAAGGAAATAGCCGGGTCGATCTGTACTATCACATCAATCAATAGGAAATAGCCGGGTCGATCTGTACTATCACACATCAATCAATAGGAAATAGCCGGGTCGATCTGTACTATCACACATCAATAAACAGGAAATAGCCGGGTCGATCTGTACTATCACACATCAATCAATAGGAAATAGCCGGGTCGATCTGTACTATCACACATCAATCAATAGGAAATAGCCGGGTCGATCTGTACTATCCCACATCAATCAACAGGAAATAGCCGGGTCGATCTGTACTATCCCACATCAATCAATAGGAAATAGCCGGGTCGAGCTGTACTATCACACATCAATCAATAGGAAATAGCCGGGTCGATCTGTACTATCACACATCAATCAACAGGAAATAGCCGGGTTGATCTGTACTATCACACATCAATCAACAGGAAATAGCTGGGTCGATCTGTACTATCCCACATCAATAAGAACATAAGAACATAAGAAATAGGAGCAGGAGTAGGCCAATCGGCCCCTCGAGCCTGCTCCGCCATTCAATAAGATCATGGCTGATCTGATCCTAACCGCCAATCTACTATCTATCACAGAACCATCTCCTGCATCTAACAGAATTGCACACACGAAATAGGAGCAGAATCAGGCTACACAGTCCCTGGGCCCGCTCCACTACCCACAGGGCCATGACCGATCCGAACCTAGACTCATGTCCAAATTCCTGCCCGCTCCCCGTAACCCTTAATGCCCTTTACTTCTAGGAAACTGTCTATTTCTGTTTTAAATTTAATTAATGTTGTAGCTTCTACAGCTTTTTGTGGCAGCATATTCCATGGACCTACCACCCTCTGAGTGAAGTAGTTCCTCCTCATCTCAGTTTTGAAAGAGCAGCCCCTTATTCTAAGACTATGTCCCCTAGTTCTCGTCTCACCCGTCATCGGGAACATCCTCCCCGCATCCACCCGATCCAACCCCTTCACAATCTTATATGTTTCAATAAGATCGCCTCTCATTCTTCTGAACTCCAATGAGTAGAGTCCCAATCTACCCAACCTCTCCTCATATGACCACCCCCTCATCCCCGGGATTAACCGAGTGAACCTTTTTTGCACTGCCTCGAGAGCAAGGATGTCTTTCCTTAAGTAAGGACACCAAAACTGTATGCAGTATTCCAGGTGCGGTCTCACCAATACCTTGTACAACTGAAGCAATACCTCCCTATTTTTATATTCTATCCCCTAGCAATGAAAGCCAACATTCCATTTGCCTTCTTAATCACTTGCTGCACCTGCATACTAACCTTTTGAGTTTCGTGCACCAGGACCCCCAGATCCCTTTGCACTTCAGTACTCTCCAGTTTCTTGCCATTAAGATAATAAATTGCTCTAGGATTTTTCCTGCCAAAGTGCATCACCTCACACTTTCCAGTGTTGTATTCCATCTGCCAAATCTCTGCCCACTTACTTAGCCTGTCTATGTCCCCTTGCAGGTTTTTTATGTCCTCCTCACTCACTACTTTCCCTCCCATCTTTGTATCATCTGCAAATTTTGATATGTTACACTTGGTCCCTTCCTCCAAATCGTTAATATAGATTGTGAAGAGTTGGGGACCCAGCACTGACCCCTGTGGAACACCACTAGTTACTGATTGCCAGTCTGAGAATGAACCATTTATCCCAACTCTTTGCTTTCTGTTAGATAGCCAATCCTCTATCCATGCCAGAATATTACCCCCAATCCCGTGATTTTTTACCTTAAGCAATAATCTTTTGTGTGGCACCTTGTCAAATGCCTTTTGGAAGTCTAAATACACTACGTCCACTGGTTCCCCTTTATCCACTCTATATGTTACTTCCTCAAAGAACTCCAGCAAATTTGTCAAACATGACTTCCCCTTCGTAAAACCATGCTGACTTTGTCCTATTAAATTATGATTATCCAAATGTCCTGTTACTGTTTCCTTAATAATGGACTCCAAAATTTTACCTACCACAGATGTTAGGCTAACCGGTCTATAGTTACCAGCCTTCTGTCTACTGCCCTTTTTAAATAAGGGTGTTACATTAGCAGTTTTCCAGTCTGCCGGGACCTTAGCGGAATCCAGGGAGTTTTGAAAAATTATTACCAATGCATCTACAATCCCTACCGCCACTTCCTTCAAGACTCTAGGATGTAAGCCATCAGGTCCAGGTGATTTATCCGCCTTGAGTCCCATTATTTTACCGAGTACCACTTCCTTAGTGATTTTGATCGTGTTTAGCTCCTCTCCCCCTATAGCCCCCTGTTTGTCCAGTGTTGGGATATTCTTAGTGTCCTCTACTGTAAAGACTGATACAAAATATTCATTCAGTGTTTTTGCCATCTCCATATTTCCCACCATTAATTTCCCGGTCTCATCCTCTAAGGGACCAACATTTACTTTAGCCACCCTTTTTCTTTTTATATAACTATAAAAACTCTTATTATCTGTTTTTATATTTTTTGCTAATTTACTTTCATAATCTATCTTCCCTTTCTTAATCAATCTTTTTGTTATTTTTTGCTGCCTTTTAAAGTTTTCCCAATCCTCTGTCCTCCCACTAGATTTCGCTACCTTATATGCCCTTGTTTTTAGTCGAATACTATCCTTAATTTCTTTACTTAGCCACGGATGACTGTCCTTTCTTTTACACCCTTTTCTTTTCAGTGGAATATATATTTTTTGGAAGTTGTAAAATAACTCCTTGAATGTACACCACTGATCATATGTCGTCTTACCCTTTAATCTATTTTCCCAATCCACTCTACTCAATTCCGCTCGCATACCTTCATAGTCTCCTTTATTCAAGCTTAGCACGCTTGTTTGAGATCCAACCTTCTCACCCTCTAATTGAATATGGAATTCAACCATGTTATGGTCACTCATTCCAAGGGGATCCATTACTAGGACATTTTTAATTAATCCTGTCTCGTTACACAGGACCAGATCTAAGGTTGCTTGCCCCCTGGTCGGTTCAGTTACATACTGCTCAAGAAACCCATCCCTAATACACTCAATGAACTCATCCTCAAGGCAGCCCTGCCCCATTTGATTTGTCCAATTAATATGATAGTTAAAATCCCCATAATTATAGATGTTCCCTTATTACATGCCTCAACTATTTCCTGATTGATACTCCGTCCAATAGAGTTGCAACTGTTCGGAGGCCTATAGACTACGCCCACTAATGTTTTTTTCCCCTTATTATTCCTTATCTCCACCCAAACTGTTTCATTATCATGATTTTTTGACCCAATATCATTACTCTGTATTACAGTGATTCCTTCCTTTATTAACATAGCCACCCCACCTCCCCTTCCTTCCTGCCTGTCCTTCCTGATCGTTAAATAACCTGGTATGTTTAATTCCCAGGCATTGTCACCCTGCAGCCATGTTTCTGTAATGGCCACAATATCATAACCATATGTAGTTATTTGTGCCATTAACTCGTCTATTTTGTTACGAATGCTACGTGCATTCAGATAGAGAACTTTCAAATATGCTTTGTGGCACTTAGTTCCTGCTTTTTCACTTTTTACCAGTTTACCTTTTACTCCACACACTCTGTCCCTTCCTGCCACGCTCTGATTTGTGATTCCCCTACTGCTACCTATGTCTATGACCCTCTCTGTTGTCATTTTTATTTTTTGCTCTCTTGAAACCTCCCCCCCACTAATTAGTTTAAATTTAAATTTAAACTATCACATCAATCAACAGGAAATAGCCGGGTCGATCTGTACTATCACATCAATCAATAGGAAATAGCCGGGTCGATCTGTACTATCACATCAATCAACAGGAAATAGCCGGGTCGATCTGTACTATCACATCAATCAATAGGAAATAGCCGGGTCGATCTGTACTATCCCACATCAATCAACAGGAAATAGCCGGGTCGATCTGTACTATCCCACATCAATCAACAGGAAATAGCCGGGTCGATCTGTACTATCACATCAATCAATAGGAAATAGCCGGGTCGATCTGTACTATCACATCAATCAACAAGAAATAGCCGGGTCGATCTGTACGATCCCACATCAATCAACAGGAAATAGCCGGGTCGATCTGTACTATCACATCAATCAATAGGAAATAGCCGGGTCGATCTGTACTATCCCACCTCAATCAACAGGAAATAGCCGGGTCGATCTGTACTATCACATCAATCAATAGGAAATAGCCGGGTCGATCTGTACTATCACATCAATCAACAGGAAATAGCCGGGTCGATCTGTACTATCACACATCAATCAACAGGAAATAGCCGGGTCGATCTGTACTATCCCACATCAATCAACAGGAAATAGCCGGGTCGATCTGTACTATCCCACATCAATCAACGGGAAATAGCCGGGTCGATCTGTACTATCACATCAATCAATAGGAAATAGCCGGGTCGATCTGTACTATCACATCAATCAATAGGAAATAGCCGGGTCGATCTGTACTATCACATCAATCAACAGGAAATAGCCGGGTCGATCTGTACTGTCACACATCAATCAACAGGAAATAGCCGGGTCGATCTGTACTATCCCACATCAATCAACAGGAAATAGCCGGGTCGATCTGTACTATCCCACATCAATCAACGGGAAATAGCCGGGTCGATCTGTACTATCACATCAATCAATAGGAAATAGCCGGGTCGATCTGTACTATCACATCAATCAATAGGAAATAGCCGGGTCGATCTGTACTATCACATCAATCAATAGGAAATAGCCGGGTCGATCTGTACTATCCCACATCAATCAACGGGAAATAGCCGGGTCGATCTGTACTATCACACATCAATCAACGGGAAATAGCCGGGTCGATCTGTACTATCACATCAATCAACAGGAAATAGCCGGGTCGATCTGTTCTATCACACATCAATCAATAGGAAATAGCCCGGTCGATCTGTACTATCACATCAATCAACAGGAAATAGCCGGGTCGATCTGTACTATCACATCAATCAACAGGAAATAGCCGGGTCGATCTGTACTATCCCACATCAATCAACAGGAAATAGCCGGGTCGATCTGTACTATCACATCAATCAACAGGAAATAGCCGGGTCGATCTGTACTATCACACATCAATCAATAGGAAATAGCCGGGTCGATCTGTACTATCACATCAATCAACAGGAAATAGCCGGGTCGATCTGTACTATCCCACATCAATCAATAGGAAATAGCCGGGTCGATCTGTACTATCCCACATCAATCAATAGGAAATAGCCGGGTCGGTCTGTACTATCCCACATCAATCAACAGGAAATAGCCGGGTCGATCTGTACTATCCCACATCAATCAATAGGAAATAGCCGGGTCGATCTGTACTATCCCAGATCAATCAATAGGAAATAGCCGGGTCGATCTGTACTATCCCAGACAGTGCAAAGATAGATTCCTGGGGGACTCTGGGGCAGGATAAGATGCCATTGCTGGAAATTCTCTGCCTGTAATCAGATGGAAGAACGTACAACATTGCATTTCTATAGAAGCCTTTGTTGCTTCAGGACATCCCAAAGTGCTTCATGGTCAATGAAGTACGTCTGAGGCATCGTCACTGCAGCCAATTTGCACACAGAAAGGTCCCACAAATAGTAATAAGATAAACAATGCAGATAATCTGTTTTAGTGATGCTGATTGAGGGATAAATGTTGGCCAGGACACTTGGAGAACTCCCCTGCTCTTCTTTGTCCATATGTTATGAGAAGGTAGACAGGGCCTTGTTTTAATGTCTCATCCGAAAGACGGCACCTCTGACAGTGCAGCACTCCTCCAGCACTGCACTGGAGTGTCAGCCTGGATTTTTGTGCTCAAGTCTCTGGAGTGGGACTTGAACCCACAACCTTCTGACTCAGAGGCGAGAGTGCGACCCACTGAGCCACGGCTGACACATAAGGCAAGAGTGGACGAAGCGAGGGCAGCCCCACGGAGCCCAACGACGGAGGAGAGGTGTTGGAGATGGATGGTGTGATCGACTGTGTCAAAGGCTGCAGACAGGCCCAGAAGGACGAGGAGGGATAGTTAACCACAGTCACACAGAAGGTCATTGGAGACTTTGTTTGGGTCCGTTTTGGTTCTTTGGCAGGGGTGGAAACCTGTTTGCGTGGGTTCAGACATGGAGTTGCAGGAAAGAGGAGCACGGATTTAGGAGGCAACAACACATTAAAGGACTGTGGAGAGGAAAGGGAGTTTGGAGATGGGGCAGTAGTTTGCAAGGACAGAAGGGTCGAAAGCAAGTTTATTGAGGAGGTAGATGATGGTTTTGAAGGGGTGGAGTACAGTACCTGGGGAGAGAGAACCATTTCCAATATTAGATAGCATGGGGCCCAGGAAGTGAAGTTGGGTAATCACCAGTTTCGTGGGAATGGAGTTAAGGCCGCAGGAGTCTTGTGGATGGGATGAGTTCGGAGACGGCATGATGGGAGAAACAAGAGAGACACAGGTTGGGGGCTGGAGCAGGGGGAGCCGGGGAGGAGGTTTGATGTGGTGGGGAAAGGGGTAAACAACAGAGGCTGCTGAATGGATGGTGCGAATCTCTACTGACAAAAAAGCTGGACTCACAACCGCTTGAAAACTCGGGGCATTCGAACAGCATGGTGTGGTACAATCCACTGCCTTAGGCCACTGAGAAAGCTGCTGCTCACTGCATTTCACAGCACTTTCAGCAACTCATGTTGTGCAGTGAGAATTTCCCTGCACAACCAGCAACTCTCGTGTCACAAGCATCACAACATGTTGAAGTTTAAGACATCAGTGAGTCACAGGCAAAATGACTGGCACATGGAAACACACTCCCATTATTGCTGCAAAATGAATATTCGGTCATAACGGTTACCAAAAGCCCTCCATTGTGTAATCAATCCATCAACACTATCAGACTGTTCTAAAACCTACCATTGACAATAAGAAAGTGTGAAATGTTCCGCTGGCTGACGTCATTCAAGGCTGTGCATGTAAAAAAGCCACAGTGCGCCTTTTCTACATTGTTAATAGTCAGTGTGCTGTTGTCATCTGCCAGGGTGTACTGTGAACTGTTCTGAATTGGCTCATTCCCTTTCAGCCACAACAGTCTGAGTGGCCTTCCGTTTCTCACAATGCAGCTGAGTTGAACGTTGCTGGCTACGTAAACTGGATCTTGAACAATCAGGGGTGTGGACAATGTTTCTGTTGGGAAAAATAGTTCCATCAGGTTAGAATCTACCTTGTTGGTGTTACAGCCTTTAAACAGCATTCTACTGCGAGGTTCTTGCTCAGCAAACTTATTGGCATCTTACTTTTTCTAAAAATGAGATATCTTAACTGAACCCCAGCAAGAAACTGGAAACTCAGAAGCAAAGCTGGTGCCTCAACAAGGCACATCACATTTCTGAATCAAACAATGATCTATCCATACTATATTACGTAGAGGAGAAGCACCGAACACCTCGAGTTTCTTCACCGGGAGCAAGCGGAAGCCAAGCGGAAGGAGCGCACGTCAACCCACCCACCCCTTCAACCATAGAAACATAGAAGATAGGAGCAGGAGTAGGCCATTCGGCCCCTCGAGCCTGCTCCACCATTCGATGAGATCATGGCTGATCATCCAAACTCAGTAACCTGTACCTGCCTTCTCCCCATATCCCTTGATACCTTTATCTTTAAGAAATATATCTAACTCATTCTTGAATATATTTAATGACTTGGCCTCAACTACCTTCTGTGGTAGAGAATTCCACAGGTTCACCACTCTCTGGGTGAAGAAATTCTTCCTCATTTCTGTCCTAAATGGCTTACCCCTTATCCTTAGACTGTGACCCCTGGTTCTGGACTCCCCCGCCATCGGGAACATCCTTCCTGCATCTAGTTTGTCCAGACCTGTCAGAATTGTATAAGTTTCGATGAGATCCCCTCTCATTCTTCTATAGCCCCACCTGTGACAGAGACTGTAGGTCCCGCATTGGACTCATCAGCCACCTGAGGACTCATTGTTAGTGTGGAAGCAAGTCATCCTCGGTCCCGAGGGACTGCCTAAGAAGAAGAGAAGATTAAAAATCTTATGCCTGCATGCCCTTTCTGTCTCTGCTGCTTGACTGCCTGTGCTCATGCTTTCTAATCGCTCTTTCTGTTCCAGCTTCTTACATTCTAAGTTCCTATTTCCACTCTAATAATGTGAAATAATGTCAACTCTGATTGTACAATCTGGCCACCAGCTTCCCACAATTCTCTCAAAATGCCTTCTGTATTTTATTTTGTCATCCGCACTTTGTTTCCGCAGTGACAGGTTTCTAATGCAGAAAATAAGGGTTTCGCCAAGATAAAAAAAAATGGTGTATTTCACAATATCATGATTACATTTATCTATTAAAGTTCGTTTTTTTCCAATGCCTTCATTGAAGATTTTACTTGCAGGCTTCAGCCTCTCCCAAAAGCCTTGGCTTTTTTTTATTCATTTATGGGATGTGGGCGTCGCTGGCAAAGCCAGCATTTATTGCCCATCCCTAATTGCCCTTGAGAAGGTGGTGGTGAGCCGCCTTCTTGAACCGCTGCAGTCCGTGTAGTGAAGGTGCTCCCACAGTGCTGTTAGGGAGGGAGTTCCAGGATTTTGACCCAGCGACGATGAAAGATCGGCGATATACTTCCAAGTCAGGATGTTGTGTGACTTCGAGGGGAACTGGTTCTTATTGGGGAGCGGGCAGGGAAGTGGCTTTGAGCCCAAGATCAGCCATGATCTTATTGAATGGCGGAGCAGGCTCGAGGGGCCAAGTGGCCTATTCCTGCTCCTATTTCTTATGTTCTTATGATGGTGATCCCATGTGCCTGCTGCCCTTGTCCTTCTAGGTGGAAGAGGTCACGGGTTTGGGAGGTGCTGCCGAAGAAGCCTTGGCGAGTTGCTGCAGTGCATCTTGTAGATGGTACACACTGCAGCCACGGTACGCCGGTGGTGGAGGGAGTGAATGTTTAATGTGGTAGATGGGGTGCCAATCAAGCGGGCTGCTTTGTCCTGGATGCTGTCGAGCTTCTTGAGTGTTGTTGGAGCTGCACTCATCCAGGCAAGTGGAGAGTATTCCATCACACTCCTTACTTGTGCCTTGTAGATGGTGGACAGGCTTTGGGGAGTCAGGAGGTGAGACACTCGCCGCAGAATACCTAGCCTCTGACCTGCTCTTGTTGGCCACAGCTGTGACACTGACCTGAATTTGGATTGTGCAGCCTGAACAAGTCAGCAATCATTTGTTCTTCAGCTTCTCGCAGTTTCACAAAAGCCAGAGGACAAATTTCAAAACCCTTATTCAGGTAAAATTGACATTGTAGGTGTGTGAGAGAGAAAAAGAGTGAAAGTGTTCTGATTGTACAACTATTGTAGCCTTTGTTTTCATAGAATCACAGAATGACACAGCTTGAAGGAGGTCATCCAGCCCATCGTGCCTGTGCCAGCTCTTTGGAAGAGCTGTCGAATTATTCCCACACCCCCTGCTCCCTCCTCAAAGCCCTGTGAATTTTTTCCCTTCAAGTATTTATGTTGTATAAACTTAGAAAGTGAACAAGACAGAGAGAGAGAGAGACACACTGGGGTTCAAGTGTCAAAAATTAGCGAGGGAGAGAGTGAATGAGGGAGTGAGAGTGTAAATGAGGGAGGGAGAGTGAGGGAGACTGCTGTGCATCCACGAGGCTGAGAGCTATGTGGATAGCACGTTTAGGGAGGTGGTCACCCCGCAGCTTAAGAGTGTGCAGGCAAAGAGGGAATTGGTGACCGCCAGACAGGAGAGGAGGACCAGGCAGGTAGTGCAGGAGTCCCCGGAGCCCATCTTGCTCACCAACCAGTATTCGGTGCTGAATACTGGTGAGGGCGATGGTTCCTCTGGGGAGTGCAGCCAGAGCCAAGTCCACAGCACCATGGAAGGCTCAGCTGCACAGGCGGGGGGGAAGAGGAGAGGGAGAGCAATAGTGATAGGGGATTCAATAGTCAGGGGAGCAGACAGGCGTTTCTGTGGCTGCAGACCTGACTCCAGGATGGTATGTTGCCTCCCTGGTTCCAGGGTCAAGGATGTCACTGAACGGCTGCAGGACATTCTGAGGGGGGAGGGTGATCAGCCAGAGCTCGTGGTCCATATCAGTACCAACGACATCAGTAGGAAGAGGGAGGAGGTCCTGCAGGCAGAGTTTAGGGAGCGAGGAAAGAGATAAAAACCAGGACCTCAAAGGCAGTAATATCCGGATTACAACCAGTGCCACGTGCTCGTGAGTACAGAAATAGGAAGATAGAGCAGATGAATGCGTGGCTGGGGAGTTGGTGTCGGAGGGAGTGCTTTAGATTCCTGAGGCATTGGGACCGTTTCTGGGGGAGGTGGGACCTGTACAAGCATGACGGGTTGCACCTCAACGGGAACGAAACCAATATCCTCGCGGGAGGGTTTGCTAGTGCTGTTGGGGAGGGTTTAAACTAGCTTGGCAGGGGGATGGGAGCTTAAGTATAGAGTTAATAGGGAGGGAAGAAAAACAGGAATTGGAAAACAAAAACGGAGCAAGTAAATTGGAAGGACAAGATAGTAGTCAACAAGGAGGTTTGCCTGTACTAAATGGTATATACAAGGAGTATAGCGAACAAGGCAGATGAGCTGAGGGCACAGGTAGATACTTGGGACTATGATATTATAGCTATTGCACAGATGTGGCTGAAAGAGCAGCAGGTATGGCAGCTCAACATTCCTGGTTACAGGATTTTCAGACGGGATAGAGAGGGAGGTAAAAAGGGAGGGGGGTGTCACGGTATTGATTAAAGAAACTATTACAGCTGTGAGAAGGGGTGATATGTTGGAGGGATCATCAAACGATGCTGCCGACGGAAGTGGTGGAAGCGGAGACACTCAATGTTTTCATGGGGAGACTGCATAGGCACTTGAGGGAAATAAACTTGCAGGGTTACGGGGATCGAGCGGGGGAATGGGACTGACTGGATTGCTGTACAGAGAGCCGGCACGGACTCGATGGGCCGAATGGCCTCCTTCTGTGCCGTTATGTCTCCTGTGAGACAGGAGCTCCAGACAGTCTCGAGGAGGGGAGACAGGAGCTCCAGACAGTCCCGGGGAGACAGGAGCTCCAGACAGTCCCGGGGAGACAGGAGCTCCAGACAGTCCCGAGGAGACTGGAGCTCCAGACAGTCCCGGGGAGACAGGAGCTCCAGACAGTCCCGGGGAGACAGGAGCTCCAGACAGTCCCGGGGAGACAGGAGCTCCAGACAGTCCCGGGGAGACAGGAGCTCCAGACAGTCCCGGGGAGACAGGAGCTCCAGACAGTCCCGAGGAGACAGGAGCTCCAGACAGTCCCGGGGAGACAGGAGCTCCAGACAGTCCCGGGGAGACAGGAGCTCCAGACAGTCCCGAGGAGACAGGAGCTCCAGACAGTCCCGGGGAGACAGGAGCTCCAGACAGTCCCGGGGAGACAGGAGCTCCAGACAGTCCCGGGGAGACAGGAGCTCCAGACAGTCTCGAGGAGACAGGAGCTCCAGACAGTCCCGGGGAGACAGGAGCTCCAGACAGTCCCGAGGAGACTGGAGGTCCAGACAGTCCCGGGGAGACAGGAGCTCCAGACAGTCCCGGGGAGACAGGAGCTCCAGACAGTCTCGAGGAGACAGGAGCTCCAGACAGTCCCGGGGAGACAGGAGCTCCAGACAGTCCCGAGGAGACTGGAGGTCCAGACAGTCCCGGGGAGACAGGAGCTCCAGACAGTCCCGGGGAGACAGGAGCTCCAGACAGTCCCGAGGGGACAGGAGCTCCAGACAGTCCCGAGGAGACAGGAGCTCCAGACAGTCCCGGGGAGACAGGAGCTCCAGACACTCCCGGGGAGACAGGAGCTCCAGACAGTCCCGGGGAGACAGGAGCTCCAGACAGTCCCGGGGAGACAGGAGCTCCAGACAGTCCCGGGGAGACAGGAGCTCCAGACAGTCTCGAGGAGACAGGAGCTCCAGACAGTCCCGGGGAGACAGGAGCTCCAGACAGTCCCGAGGAGACTGGAGGTCCAGACAGTCCCGGGGAGACAGGAGCTCCAGACAGTCCCGGGAAGGGGAGACAGGAGCTCCAGACAGTCCCGGGAAGGGGAGACAGGAGCTCCAGACAGTCCCGAGAAGGGGAGACAGGAGCTCCAGACAGTCCCGAGAAGGGGAGACAGGAGCTCCAGACAGTCCCGAGGAGACTGGAACTCCAGACAGTCCCGGGGAGACAGGAGCTCCAGACAGTCCCGGGGAGACAGGAGCTCCAGACAGTCCCGAGGAGACAGGAGCTCCAGACAGTCCCGAGGAGACAGGAGCTCCAGACAGTCCCGAGGAGACAGGAGCTCCAGACAGTCCCGAGGAGACAGGAGCTCCAGACAGTCCCGAGGAGACAGGAGCGCCAGACAATCCCGGGGAGACAGGAGCTCCAGACAGTCCCGGGGAGACAGGAGCTCCAGACAGTCCCGAGGAGACAGGAGCTCCAGACAGTCCCGGGGAGACAGGAGCTCCAGACAGTCCCGGGGAGACAGAAGCTCCAGACAGTCCCGGGAAGGGGAGACAGGAGCTCCAGACAGTCCCGGGAAGGGAAGACAGGAGCTCCAGACAGTCCCGGGAAGGGGAGACAGGAGCTCCAGACAGTCCCGGGAAGGGGAGACAGGAGCTCCAGACAGTCCCGGGGAGACAGGAGCTCCAGACAGTCCCGAGGGGACAGGAGCTCCAGACAGTCCCGAGGAGACAGGAGCTCCAGACAGTCCCTGGGTGGGGCCTATTAGGGACAAAGCAGGTGATATATGCTTGGAGGCACAGGGCAAGGCTAGAATACTCAATGAGTACTTTGTATCGGTGTTTACTAAGGAGGTGCTGACAAAATATCAGTAGAAGTGGAAAAGGTAGAAGCAATGGAAGGGTTGAAAATTGATAGACAGGATGCACTAGAAAGGCTGGGTATGCTTAGAGTGGACAAGTCGCCTGGTCCAGATGGCATGCATCCCAGATTGCTGCTGGAATTGGGGGAGGAGATAGCGGAAGGGCTTGCCATAATTTTCCAATCTTCCCTAGATGCGGGGGAGGTGCCTGAGGATTGGAAAGTGGCAAATGTGACACCATTGTTCAAGAAAGGGTGTAAGGACAATCCTAGTAACTACAGGCCGGTCAGTTTAACATCAGTGGTGGGTAAAGTTTTAGAAACAATAATCAAGGAAAAAATTAACGGGCACTTGGAGAGGTTTAAGCTAATTCAGGAGAGCCAACACGGATTTGTAAAAGGCAGATCGTGTTTGACTAATCTAATTGAATTTTTCGATGAAGTAACAGGGAGAATCGATGAAGGGAATGCAATGGATGTTGTCTACATGGATATTAGGAAGGCGTTTGACAAAGTACCACATAGAAGGCTGGTTAACAAAATTGAGGCTCACGGAATAGGTGGGTCAGTGGCAGCTTGAATAAGGAATTGGCTTAAGGACAGAAAACAGCGAGTTGTGGTAAATGGCTGTTTTTCAGACTGGAGGATGGTGGACAGTGGTGTTCCCCAAGGGTCAGTGCTGGGGCCACTGCTTTTTTTGATATATATATATATATAAAAATGATATTGGAATACAAAGTAGAATTTCTAAATTTGCCGATGACACCAAACTTGGGGGTGTGGCAAACAGTGATGATGATATCAATCGACTGCAACAGGACATAGAAAGGCTAGCAGAACGGGCAGACAACTGGCAGATAGAATTTAATACAGAGAAGGGTGAGGTGATGCATTTTGGCAGAAGGAACAGGGAGAGGCAATATACACTTAATGGCATAGTTTTAAAGAGTGTGCAGGGACAGAGGGACCTGGGAGTTAATGTGCATAGGTCCCTGAAGGTGGCAGGACATATTGAGAGAGTGGTTAGCAAAGCATATGGGATCTTGGGCTTCATAAATAGAAATGAGAAGTCGCACAACACCAGGTTATAGTCCAACAGTTTTATTTAAAATTACGAGCTTTCGGAGCTGCTGCCCCTTCGTCACCTCAGGCCTCTGGAGCGGCAGAGGCCTGAGGTGAGTCAATAAAGGGAGGCCCGAGGCTCAGGTAGGCCTCAGACCAGCGTCGACAGCGGGGGAGGAGGAGCCTTTCTTTCTTTCTCTCTCCCACAGAGCGGTCGGCAGCGGGGAAGGAGGAGCGGACCTGGTTGGAGCGGCAGAGGCCTGAGGTGAGTCAATAAAGGGAGGCCCGAGGCTCAGGTAGGCCTCAGACCAGCGTCGACAGCGTGGGAGGAGGAGGAGCCTTTCTTTCTTTCTCTCTCCCACAGAGCGGTCGGCAGCGGGGAAGGAGGGGCGGACCTGGTTGGAGCGGCAGAGGCCTGAGGTGAGTCAATAAAGGGAGGCCCGAGGCTCAGGTAGGCCTCAGACCAGCGTCGACAGCGGGGGAGGAGGAGCCTTTCTTTCTTTCTCTCTCCCACAGAGCGGTCGGCAGCGGGGAAGGAGGAGCGGACCTGGTTGGAGCGGCAGAGGCCTGAGGTGAGTCATTAAACTCACCTACGTGGCCTTTTTCCCCAGCGGGGAAAGAGCTTCGCGGGCTTTTTCAAAGGCAGGGGGCGGGGCCAAATCATTGGTACCCGTATATAGGTGGAGCGGTTGCTAAACCCGAGACACTACACTGGTAGTGACTCCCACCCTCCCACCTCCTCTAACCTTTAGGGGTAGAGGGAATTTAAAAGGTAGGTTCGATTTTATATTTTGTTTTCAGGGACTTAACTCCTGGACCGAAGTTAAATAAGTTTAAATTTTAGTAATAAAGTAACATAAGGGTTAAGTCATGACAGGAAGTCTCGGACCCGTTTCATGCTCCTCCTGTGCCATGTGGGAAACCAGGGACACTTCCAGTGTCCCTGACAACTACGTGTGCGGGAAGTGTGTCCAGCTGCAGCTCCTGACAGCCCGCATGGCGGTGCTGGAGCTGCGGGTGGACTCACTCTGGAGCATGCACGATGCCGAGAACTCGGTGAATCGCTCATTTAGTGAGTTGTCCACACCGCAGGTAAAGGCTAGGACAGACAGTGTATGGGTGACCAAGAAGCAGGGCAATATCAGGAAGGTAGTGCAGGAGTCCCCTGTGGTCATCTCCCTCCAAAACAGGTATGCCGCTTTGGATACTGTTGGGGGAGATGGCCTACCAGGGGAAGGCACTAGCAGCCAGGTTCATGGCACCATGGCTGGCTCTGCTGCACAGCAGGGCGGGAAAAAGAGTGGCAGGGCTATAGTGATAGGGGACTCAATTGTAAGGGGAATAGACAGGAGTTTCTGTGGCCGCAACCGAGATTCCAGGATGGTATGTTGCCTCCCTGGTGCAAGGGTCAAGGATGTCTCGGAGCGGCTGCAGAACATTCTGAAGAGGGAGGGTGAACAGCCAGCTGTCGTGGTGCATGTAGGTACCAACGATATAGGTAAAAAGCGGGAAGAGGTCCTACAAGCAGAATTTAGGGAGCTAGGAGCTAAATTAAAAAGTAGGATCTCTAAGGTAGTAATCTCTGGATTGCTACCAGGGCCACGTGCTAATCAGAATAGAGAGAACAGGATAGTGAGATTGAATACGTGGCTTGAGCAGTGGTGCAGGAGGGAGGGATTCAAATTCCTGAAGCATTGGAACCAGTTCTGGGGGAAGTGGGACCTGTACAAAAGGGACGGTCTGCACTTGGGCAGGACTGGAACCGATGTCCTCGGGGTAATATTTGCTAAAGCAGTTCGGGAGGATTTAAACTAATATGGCAGGGGAATGGGAACCTATGTAGCGAAACAGGGGGAAGTAATATGCAGTCAGAAACAAATGTTAGAAGGGTGAGAAACAATAGGGGAAGGCCGAGTAAACAAAGGCAAGAAACACAAAGGGCCATACTAAATCAGAAGTCTAAAAGGACAAAGGATGTTAATAAAATAAGCCTAAAGGCTCTGTGTCTTAATGCAAGGAGTATCCATAATAAGGTGGATGAATTGACTGTGCAAATAGATGTTAACGGATACGATGTGATTGGGATTACAGAGACGTGGCTCCAGAACAATCAAGGCTGGGAACTGAACATCCAGGGGGATTCAACATTCAGAAAGGATAGAATAAAAGGAAAAGGGGGTGGGGTAGCATTGCTGGTTAAAGAGGAGATTAATGCAATAGCTAGGAAGGACATCAGCTTGGAGGATGTGGAATCAATATGGGTTGAGCTGCAGAACACCAAAGGGCAGAAAACGTTAGTGGGAGTTGTGTACAGACCTCCAAACAGCAGTAGTGAGGTGGGGGAGGGTATGAAACAGGAAATCAGAGGTGTGTGCAAAAAAGGCACGGCAGTTATCATGGGTGACTTTAATATGCATATAGATTGGGCTACTCAAACTGGAAGCAATACGGTGGAGGAGGATTTCCTGGAGTGTTTAAGGGATGGTTTCCTAAACCAATATGTTGAGGAACCAACTCGAGGGGAGGCCAACCTGGACTGGGTGTTGTGTAATGAGGAAGGACTAATCAGCAATCTTGTGGTACGAGGCCCCCTGGGGAAGAGTGACCATAGCATGGTGGAGTTCTACATTAGGATGGAGAAGGAAACAGTTAAGTCAGAGACCATGGTCCAGAACTTAAATAAGGGCAACTTTGAGGGTATGAGGCGTGAATTGGCGAGGTTAAATTGGCAAGCGATATTTAAGGGGCTATCAGTGGAAGGGCAATGGCAGACATTTAGAGATCGCATGGATGAACTACAACAATTGTACATCCCGGTCTGGCGTAAAAATAAAAAAGGGAAGGTGGCTCAACCATGGCTAACAAGGGAAATCAGGGATAGTATTAAAACCAAGGAAGTTGCATACAAATTGGCCAGAAGTAGCAGCAAACCCGGGGACTGGGAGAACTTCAAAACTCAGCAGAGGAGGACGAAGGGTTTGATTAGGGCAGGGAAAATAAAATATGAAAGGAAGCTTGCAGAGAACATTAAAATGGACAGCAAAAGCTTCTATAAATATGTAAAAAGAAAGAGGTTAGTAAAAACAAACGTAGGTCCCCTGCAGTCGGAAACAGGGGAAGTCGTAATGGGGAACAAGGAAATGGCTGATCAATTGATCAAGTACTTTGGTTCGGTGTTTACTGTGGAGGACACACACAACCTGCCGGAAATAAAAGGGGTCAGAGGATCTGGTAAGAGGGAGGAGCTGAGGGAAATCCTT
Source organism: Squalus acanthias (assembly GCA_030390025.1). Taxonomy (NCBI): domain Eukaryota; kingdom Metazoa; phylum Chordata; class Chondrichthyes; order Squaliformes; family Squalidae; genus Squalus; species Squalus acanthias. The sequence goes on along the minus strand of JASTWF010001227.1, from coordinate 71,608 downwards.
ATTAGTCGGGAAAAGGTATTGGGAAAATTGATGGGACTGAAGGCTGAAAAATCCCCGGGGCCTGATGGTCTGCATCCCAGAGTACTTAAGGAGGTGGCCTTGGAAATAGTGGATGCATTGACGATCATTTTCCAACATTCCTTAGACTCTGGATCAGTTCCGATGGAGTGGAGGGTGGCCAATGTAACCCCTCTTTTTAAAAAAGGAGGGAGGGAGAAAGCAGGGAATTATAGACCGGTCAGCCTGACATCGGTTGTGGGTAAAATGATGGAAGCAATTATTAAAGATGTCATAACAGACCATTTGGAAAGTGGCGACATGATAGGTCCAAGTCCGCATGGATTTGTGAAAGCGAAATCATGCTTGACAAATCTTCTGGAATTTTTTGAGGATGTTTCCAATAGGGTGGACAGGGGGGAACCAGTAGATGTGGTGTATTTGGACTTTCAGAAGGCCTTCGACAAGGTTCCACACAAGAGATTGGTGAGCAAAGTTAAAGCACATGGGATTGGGGGTAATGTGTTGACGTGGATTGAGAACTGGTTGGCACACAGGAAACAAAGAGTAGGAGTAAATGGGTACTTTTCAGAATGGCAGGCAGTGACCAGCGGGGTACCGCAGGGTTCGGTGCTGGGACCCCAGCTGTTTACATTATATATTAATGATTTGGACGAAGGGATTAATTGCAATATCTCCAAATTTGCGGATGACACTAAATTGGGAGGCAGTGTGAACAATGAGGAGGATGCTAGGAGGCTACAGAGTGACTTGGACAGGTTGGGTGAATGGGCAAATGTATGGCAGATGAAGTACAATGTGGATAAATGTGAGGTTATCCACTTTGGTGGTAAAAATAGAGAGGCGGACTATTACCTGAATGGTGGCAGATTAGGGAAAGGGGAGGTGCAACGAGACCTGGGCATCATGGTACATCAGTCATTGAAGGTGGGAATGCAAGTGCAGCAGGCAGTCAAGAAAGCAAACGGAATGATGGCCTTCATAGTAAGGGGATTTGAGTACAGGAGTAGGGAGGTGATGCTACAGTTGTACAGGGCCTTGGTGAGGCCACACCTGGAGTATTGTGCGCAGTTTTGGTCTCCTAACTTAAGGAAGGACATTCTTGCTATTGAGGGAGTGCAGCGAAGGTTCACTAGATTGATTCCTGGGATGGCCGGACTGACATATCAAGAAAGATTGGGTCAACTGAACTTGTATCCTCTGGAGTTCAGAAGAATGAGGGGGGATCTTATAGAGACATTTAAAATCCTGACTGGTTTAGACAAATTAGATGCGGGCAGAATGTTCCCAATGGTAGGGAAAACTAGAACCAGGAGTCACAGTCTAAGGATTAAGGGGAAGCCATTTAGGACTGAGCTGAGGAGGAACTTCTTCACCCAGAGAGTGGTGAATCTATGGAATTCTCTTCCACAGAAGGTTGTTGAGGCCAGTTCGCTAAATATATTCAAAAGGGAGTTAGATATAACACTCACAACTAGGGGGATCACAGGGTATGGCGAGAAAGCAGGAATGGGGTACTGAGGTAGCATGTTCAGCCATGAACGCATTGAGTGGCGGTGCAGGCTCGAAGGACCGAATGGTCTACTCCTGTACCTATTTTCTATGTTTCTATGTTTCTATGTCAGGTAGAGGTACCTCTACCTGACGAAGGGGCAGCAGCTCCGAAAACTCGTAATTTTAAATAAAACTGTTGGACATTAACCTGGTGTTGTGCGACTTCTCATTTTTGTCCACCCCAGTCCAACACCGGCATCTCCACATCATGACCACTATTCATAAAGAGAGGTATTGAGTACAAAAGTAGAGAAGTTATGCTGAACCTTTATAAAGCGCTGGTTAGGCCACAACTGGAGTATTGCGTCCAGTTCTGGTCACCACACTTTAGGAAGGATGTGAAGGCTCTTGAGAGGGTGCAGAGGAGATTTACCAGAATGGTTCCGGGGTTGGGGGAATCTTGGCTACAAGGACAGGTTGGAGAAGCTGGATTTGTTTTCATTGAGGGGCTAGACGGGGAAAGGCTCTTCCCACTAGTTGATGGTACAAGGACCAGGGGACACAGATTTAAGGTTTTTGGGCAAGAGATACAGGGGGGGAAGGGAGGAGAAACTTTTTTACGCAGCGAGTGGTGATGACCTGGAACTCGCTGCCGACGGAAGTGGTGGTTGCGGAGACACTCAATGTTTTCAAGGGGAGACTGGATAGGCACTTGAGGGAAATAAACTTGCAGGGCTACGGGGATAGAGCGGGGGAATGGGACTGACTGGATTGCTGTACAGAGAGCCGGCACGGACTCGATGGGCCAAATGGCCTCCTTCTGTGCCGTTATGACTCTATGACTCCTGTGAGATAGAAGGTCCAGACAGTCCCGAGGAGACAGGAGCTCCAGACAGTCCCGGGGAGGCCGGAGCTCCAGACAGTCCCAGGGAGACAGGAGCTCCAGACAGTCTCAAGGAGGGGAGACAGGAGCTCCAGACAGTCCCGGGGAGACAGGAGCTCCAGACAGTCCCGAGGAGACAGGAGCTCCAGACAGTCTCAAGGAGGGGAGACAGGAGCTCCAGACAGTCCCGGGGAGACAGGAGTTCCAGACAGTCCCGGAGAGACAGGAGCTCCAGACAGTCCCGGGGAGACAGGAGCTCCAGACAGTCCCAGGGAGGTGAGACAGGAGTTCCAGACAGTCCCGGGGAGACAGGAGCTCCAGACAGTCCCGGGGAGGTGAGACAGGAGCTCCAGACAGTCCCGGGGAGGTGAGACAGGAGCTCCAGACAGTCCCGGGGAGGTGAGACAGGAGCTCCAGACAGTCCCGGGGAGACAGGAGTTCCAGACAGTCCCGAGGAGACAGGAGTTCCAGACAGTCCCGGGGAGACAGGAGCTCCAGACAGTCCCGGGGAGGTGAGACAGGAGCTCCAGACAGTCCCAGGGAGACAGGAGCTCCAGACAGTCCCGGGGAGGTGAGACAGGAGCTCCAGACAGTCCCGGGGAGACAGGAGCTCCAGACAGTCTCGAGGAGACAGGAGCTCCAGACAGCCCCGGGGAGACAGGAGCTCCAGACAGTCCCGGGGAGACAGGAGCTCCAGACAGTCCCGGGAAGGTGAGACAGGAGCTCCAGACAGTCCCGGGGAGACAGGAGCTCCAGACAGTCCCGGGGAGACAGGAGCTCCAGACAGTCCCGGGGAGGTGAGACAGGAGCTCCAGACAGTCCCGGGGAGGTGAGACAGGAGCTCCAGACAGTCCCGGGGAGACAGGAGTTCCAGACAGTCCCGAGGAGACAGGAGTTCCAGACAGTCCCGGGGAGGTGAGACAGGAGCTCCAGACAGTCCCGGGGAGGTGAGACAGGAGCTCCAGACAGTCCCGGGGAGGTGAGACAGGAGCTCCAGACAGTCCCGGGGAGGTGAGACAGGAGCTCCAGACAGTCCCGAGGAGACAGGAGCTCCAGACAGTCCCGAGGAGACAGGAGCTCCAGACAGACCCGGGGAGACAGGAGCTCCAGACAGACCTGGGGAGACAGGAGCTCCAGACAGTCTCGAGGAGACAGGAGCTCCAGACAGTACCGAAGAGACAGGAGCTCCAGACAGTCTCGAGGAGACAGGAGCTCCAGACAGTACCGAAGAGACAGGAGCTCCAGACAGTCCCGAGGAGGTGAGACAGGAGCTCCAGACAGTCCTGGGAAAGGGAGACAGGAGCTCCAGACAGTCCCGAGGAGGTGAGACAGGAGCTCCAGACAGTCCTGGGAAAGGGAGACATGAGTTCCAGACAGCCCCGAGGAGGTGAGACAGGAGCTCCAGACAGTCCCGAGGAGGTGAGACAGGAGCTCCAGACAGTCCTGGGAAGGGGAGACAGGAGCTCCAGACAGCCCCGAGGAGGTGAGACAGGAGCTCCAGACGGAGCTCATCATGGCTAGCCCTCTATCGGCTGGGAGAAAGATGGTCACGTCCGTGGAATGAGCGTTCATGTCGCGGACTGTGAGACTGTCAATCAGCCTGCGAATCCTTCTGTGACTTTGCCCTGTTTCCCAAGGGAAGATGGTGAAGAGACGGAAACAAGTTCAATTTTTAAAAACAGTGGAATTTTGAAGCCAGTGATTGACCTCACCTGTGTTATGTTGACAGTTCTAAAAGGTGAATCCTGATGGTTACAACCTGTCAGAGATTCTAGTTTCTAGCACCTATGAGACAGAGAGAAGGGAGAGAGAAATTAAGAAGGGGAGACAGTAAAAGAGAGAAAGAGAGGCAGGTAGTTTCCTTCCTCAAACTAATTGGATTTATTTTTAAAAATCAAGTTCAATTTTGAAAGCAGACAAATCCTCTGAAGGGAGTGGATCGGGAAAGACAGTGGCTGAAGGATGTTTTGCCCTCTTGCCACCTGCCCTTAGGGACAGCAATGTGCAGGGGAGGATACAGGGATTGAGCGGATAGTTCAAAGGGGGAAGAGCTGGGGGAGGAAAGAACATAAGAAATAGGAGCAGGAGTCGGCCATACGGCCCCTCGAGCCTGCTCCGCCATTCAATGAAATCATGGCTGATCATTGACCTCAGCTCCACTTTCCTGCCCGATCTCCATATCCCATGATTCCCCGAGAGTCCAAAAATCTATCGATCTCAGCCTTGAATATACTCAAAGACTCAGCATCCACAGCCCTCTGGGGCAGAGAATTCCAAAGATTCACAACCCTCTGAGTGAAGAAATTCCTCCTCATCTCAGTCTGAAATGGCCGACCCCTTATCCTGAGACTATGCCCCCCAGTTCTAGACTCTCCAGCCAGGGGAAACAACCTCTCAGCATCTACCCTGTCAATCCCCTTCAGAAATGAGAAGTATTGTCTCATTGGGTTTGTTGCTGACATCTTGGGATTTGTGGAAGTATTCCCGGAGCCTCATTCTCCTGATGAATTCCTCTGTGTCCGCCGCGAGACCGATGGGGTCCATTTTGGTGGTGGGGCAGAACTTGAGCCCTCGGCCGAGAACTTCGATTTCGTCTGGTTGAAGGGTGTGGCCGGACAAGTTGACGATGGATTTCCCTGTGGTTGCAACCGTGGTACCGGGGGAGGCTTGGTTGCTGCTGGTGGTGATGCCGAGTTTCTCAAGCTTCCTGTTCTTGATGTGCATGTAGGCAGCGTAGTTCCGTTGCCTCGTCTGTTTGGCGGTGTCTCGTAGCTGGTCTGCTGTGTCCTGAGCACAGGCTGAGAGCATGGACTCTATCTTGGTTTCGAGGTTGCGGCGTCTGCTGTAGAGCTGGTGTACGAGATGGTTGAGGAGTGTGCGAGAGGTACAATGGCAGAGTCTCTCAGCGTAGTCTGTGTTGTATGTCGACTTGAGTGGGTTCGTGATCTGTAGTCCTTTCGGGATCTTGTCTGCTTTCTTGCATCTCTGCAGATACTTGATGTCTGTGTCAATATGCGCGATCTTCTTAGATATCCTCTCCACTTTGAGCCGGCAGTTTGTGGTGTCGATAGTGGCCATGATGCGGAGATGCCGGTGTTGGACTGGGGTGGACAAAAGTCCACCACAGTCCAACACCGGCATCTCCGCATCAAATCCCCTTCAGAATCTTGTATGTTTCAATGATATCACCTCTCATTCTTCTAAACTCCAGGGAGTATCGGCCCATTCTACACAATCTCCCCTCATAGAACAGCCCTCTCATCCCAGGAATCAACCTAGTGAACCTTCGTTGCACCGCCTCCAAGACAAGAAAGGAAGTGAGAGGGTGGTGGGGAGGAGACACTATGGAGTGAGGGACTAAGCATAAGTGATTGGGGGAGGGAATGGGAAGGGATAGCTGAGGGCCACAATTACCTGCCACAAAAACACCATCCACTACTCCACATCCAAAAGGAAAGAACAAAAAGACAGAGATGTAAGGAAAAAGAGTTAAGGGAATAGAGGCAGAAGACAAGAGAGGAGAGAGCGAAAAAAAAACATGAGGAGAGACAGAGAGAGGTACAGCAGAGGCAGGTAAAAGAGAGAATCATAGAATCAGAGAAATTTAAGCACAGAAGGAGGCCATTCGGCCCATCGTGTCAATGCCGGCTGATAAAGAGCTATCCACCCTAATCCCACTTTCCAGCTCTTGGTCCGTAGCCCTGTAGGTTCCGGCACTTCAAGTGCATATCAAGTACATTTTAAATGTGATGCGGGTCTCTGCCTCTACCACCATTTCAGGCAGTGAGTTCCAGACCCCCACCACCCTCTGGGTGAAGAAATTTCCCCTCAAATCCCCTCTAAACCTCCGACCAATTACTTTAAATCTGTGCCCCCTGTTTATTGACCCTTCTGCTAAGGTAAATAGGTCCTTTCTATCCACTCTCTCTAGACCCCTCATAATTTTATACACCTCAATAAGGTCTCCCCTCAGCCTCCTCTGTTCCAAAGAAAACAAACCCAACCTCTCCAATCTTTCCTCTTCGCTAAAATTCCCCAGCCCAACAACATCCTCATAAATACGATAGCAAAATACTGCAGATGCTGGAAATCCGAAATAACAACAGAAAACGCTGGAAAAACTCAGCAGGCCAGGCAGCATCCGTGGAGAGAGAAACAGAGTTAACGTTTCAGGTCGAAGACCTTTCATCAGAACTGGAGACAGCAGAAAATCAAATAGATTTAAAGCAAGGATAAAGCTGGGAAAAGGGGGAGGGGATAAAAGAACAAAAGGAGAGATTAAGAGACATTAAGAGACATTAAGAGATACTCAAGGCAAGAGGAGGTGTTCATGTGACAGATTAAGGCTGAATGAAGTGTGTAATGCACTGGCAGAATGAAGGACAGCTGCCAGCTTCTGGGAGGAAAAAAAAAGGGGGGAGGGGCAAACAAAAGGGTGGATGAGAAAATAAAATATAAATGTGATAGGGGCTGAGGTTATGATCTAAAATTGTTGAACTCGATAATTGAGTCCAGAGGGCTGTAGCGTGCCTAAACGAAAGATGAGGTGCTGTTCCTCGAGCTTACGCTGAGCTTCCGTGGAACAGTGTAATAGGCCGAGGACGGTGAGGTCAGAGTGGGAGTGAAGCGGTGAATTAAAGTGACAGGCAACCGGGAGCTCGGGGTCCCCCTTACGGACTGAACGGAGGTGTTCCGCAAAGCGGTCACCCAATCTGCGTTTGGTCTCCCCAATGTAGAGGAGACCACATCGTGAGCAGCGAATACAGTATACTAAATTGCAGGAAGTGCCACGTGCTAGTAAGAGTACAGAGAACAGGATAGTTAGGCTAAATACGTGGCTTGAGCAGTGGTGTAAGAGGGAGGGTTTTAAATTTTTGAGGCATTGGAACCAGTTTTGTGGTAGGTGTGACCTATACAAAAGGGACGGTCTACACCTGTGCAAAGATGGAACTGATGTTCTCGGGGTAATTTTTGATAAAGCAGTTCGGGAGCATTTAAACTAGTATGGCAGGGGGCTAGAAACCTATGTAGTGAAATAGAGGAAAGTGAAAGGCAGACAGAAATAAATGGTAAAAGGGTGAGGAACAAAAAACAAAAGGCCAAACCAATTCATAAAAAATGTGAGCATAAAAAAAGCCTGAGGGTTTTATACCTTAATGCGAGAAGCATCAGGAACAAGGTAGATGAATTAGCTGTGGAAATAGAGGTTAATAATTATGATCTAATTGGGATTACGGAAACATGGTTGCAGGGTGAGCAGGGCTGGGAGCTTAACATACAGGGGTATTCAGTATTTAGGAAGGATCGACAAAAAAGAAAGGGAGGAGGGGTAGCATTGCTGGTAAAAGAAGGGATAAATGCAATTGAAAGGAAGGATATTAACTCAGTTAATACAGAATCTATATGGGTGGAGCTAAGAAATAGCGAGGGGCGAAAAACATTAATAGGAGTGGTATATAGGCCTCCAAATAGTAAAATAGAGGTTGGGGAGGGCATCACGAGGGAAATTAGAGAAGCGTGCAATAAGAGCACAGCTGTCATCATAGGTGACTTTAACTTACATATAGATTGGAATAGCCTAATCAGTAAAAATAATGAGGAGGAGGAATTCCTTGAATGTTTAAGGGATGGTTATCTGGATCAATATGTCGAGGAACCAACTCGGGAACAGGCTATATTGGACTGGGTACTGTGCAATGAGAAGGGACTAATTAGTAATCTTGTTGTACGGGGACCCTTGGGTCAGAGCGATCATAACATGATCGATTTCTCACTCGAAATGGAGAGCGAAGAAATTGACTCAGATACTAAGGTCCTGAATTTAAACAAGGGGAATTATGATGCCATTAGACGGGAACTGAGTAGGTCTGATTGGACAACGTTCCTGGGAGGACTGGAGGTAGATAAACAATGGCAAGCATTTAAAGATAGAATGACAAAATTGCAAAAATTGTTTATACCAATCTGGCATAAAAGGAAATCTAAAAAGGTGACTCAACCGTGGATAACAGGGGAAATTAGAGACAGCATAAAATCCAAAGATAGGGCGTATAAAATAGCCAAAAAAAGCGCCAGAGCGGAAGATTGGGAACAGTTTAAGATAGAGCAAAGGAGGACAAAGGGCTTAATCAAGAGGGGCAAAATAGCTTACGAAAGCAAGCTGGCGGAAAATATAAAAACTAACTCCAAAAGCTTTTATAAGTATATCAAGAGGAAAAGACTGGTGAAAACCAAAGTTGGCCCATTGCAGTCAGATACGGGGGAATATATAACGGGAAATAAAGAAATGGCAGACCAACTAAATGCATACTTTGGGTCAGTCTTTACGAAGGAAGACACAAAAAACCTCCCTGGGATATCGGGAAAAATAGGGACATTTGCAAAGGAGGAACTGACGCAAGTCAATATCTCTAAGGATATGGTGTTAAGGAAGCTAAAGGGATTGAAGGCGGACAAATCCCCAGGGCCTGATAACATGCATCCTAGGGTACTGAAGGAGGTGGCCCTAGAGATAGCGGATGCACTAAGTATGATTTTTCAGAATTCATTAGACTCGGGAACAGTGCCCATGGATTGGAGGGTAGCTAACGTTACCCCACTATTCAAAAAGGGGGGTAGGGAAAAAGCAGGTAATTACAGACCTGTAAGCCTTACATCAGTTGTGGGCAAAATGCTGGAGTCCATCATTAAGGATGAAATAGCGGAGCACTTAGCAAATGGGGACAGGATAGGACAGAGTCAACATGGATTTACAAAGGGTAAATCGTGCTTGACTAATCTATTGGAATTTTTTGAGGGAGTAACTGGTAAAATAGATGGGGGAGAGCCAGTAGATGTGGTGTACCTGGACTTCCAAAAGGCCTTCGATAAGGTCCCACATAAAAGATTAGCAGGGAAAATTGAAGCTCATGGGATAAAGGGGAAAGTATTGACGTGGATAGAGAACTGGCTGTCAGATAGAAAACAGAGAGTTGGAATAAACGGCTCATTTTCTGAATGGCAGGCAGTAACAAGTGGGGTACCACAGGGATCTGTCCTGGGTCCCCAGCTGTTCACAATTTACATTAATGACCTGGATCAGGGAGTCGGATGCAGCATTTCCAAATTTGCAGACGACACTAAACTAGGAGGGGGGGTGGGCTCAGAGGAGGAGTCCAGGAAGCTCCAGAGCGATTTGGACAGACTGGGTGATTGGGCGGATAAATGGCAGATGCACTATAATGTGGACAAGTGCGAAGTTATCCACCTTGGGTGCAGGAACGGGAGGGCAAATTATTATTTAAATGGCAATAAATTGGGAGAGGGGGAAGTACAGAGAGACCTGGGTGTTCTTGTACACCAGTCACTGAAGGCGAGCATGCAGGTGCAACAGGCGGTCAAGAAGGCAAACGGTATGCTGGCCTTCATAGCAAAAGGGTTGGAATACAGGAACAGGGATACCTTGCTGCAGCTGTACAGGGCACTGGTGAGACCACACCTCGAGTACTGTGTACAGTTTTGGTCGCCTCATCTGAGGAAAGATGTTCTTGCCATGGAGGGGGTGCAGCGGCGATTCACCAGGCTGATACCAGGAATGGCGGGATTGACCTATGAGGAGAGACTATGTAGTTTAGGGATGTACACACTGGAGTTTAGAAGATTGAGAGGGGACCTCATAGAAGTGTATAAAATTCTGACAGGTCTAGACAGACTAGATGCAGAAGGAATGTTTCCCTTGGCGGGTGAGAACAGAACTAGAGGACATAATTTAAGGATAAGGGCTAAACCATTTAGGACAGAAATGAGGGGGAATTTCTTCACTCAGAGGGTGGTGAACCTGTGGAACTCATTGCCACAGAGGGCAGTGTACGCCAGCTCATTAAATATATTTAAGAGGGAATTAGATATATTTCTACAGGCAAAAGGGGTTAAGGGTTACGGAGAGAAGGCGGGGACGGGATACTGAATTGGAGGATCAGCCATGATCTCATTAAATGGCGGAGCAGGCTCGAAGGGCCGGATGGCCTACTCCTGCTCCTATCTTCTATGTATCTATGTAAGTACAAGTAAATCGCTGTTTCACCTGGAAGGAGTGTTTGGAGCCCTGGAGAGTGGGAAGGGGGGAGGTACAAGGGCATGTGTTGCATCTCCTGCGCTTGCACGGGAAGGTGCCGGGCGAAGGGGAAGGGGTGCTGGGGGTGGTAGAGGAGTGGACTAGGGTGTCGCGGAGGGAGCGGTCCCTGCGGAATGCTGAAAGGGGAGGTGAGGGGAAGATGCATTTGGTGGTGGGATCACGCTGGAGGTGGCGGAAATGGCGGAGGATGATCCGTTGAATGTGGAGGCTGGTGGGGTGAAAGGTGAGGACAAGGGGAACTCTATCATGGTTCCGGGAGGGAGGGACAGGGGTGAGGGCAGAAGTGCGGGAGATAGAACGGACACGGTTGAGGGCCGTGTCGACCATGGTAGAGGGGAATCCTCGGTTGAGGAAAAAGGAAGACATGTCGGAAGCACTGGTATGGAAGGTGGCATCATCAGAGCAGATGCGGCGGAGACGGAGAAACTGGGAGAATGGAATAGAGTCCTTACAGGAGGCGGGGTGGGAGGAAGTGTAGTCCAGGTAGCTGTGGGAGTCAGTGGGCTTGTAGTGAATGTTAGTCAATAACCTATCCCCAGAGATGGAGACGGAGAAGTCGAGGAAGGGAAGGGAAGAGTCGGAGATGGACCATGTGAAGGTGAGGGAAGGGTGGAAATTGGAAGTATAGTGAATGAAATGATCTAGTTCAGGGCGAGAGCAGGAGACGGCACCGATACAGTCATCAATGTACCGGAAAAAGAGGTGAGGGAGGGGACCCGAGTAGGACTGGAACAAAGAGTGTTCCACATATCCCACGAAAAGGCAGGCATAGCTAGGACCCATGCGGGTTCCCATAGCAACACCTTTAATTTGGAGGAAATGGGTGGAGTCAAAGGAGAAGTTGTTCAATGTGAGAACAAGTTCAGCCAGGCGGAGGAGGGTGGCGGTGGATGGGGACTGGTTGGGCCTCTGTTCAAGGAAGAAGCGGAGCGCCCTCAGGCCAATCTGGTGGGGGATGGAGGTGTAGAGGGATTGTACGTCCATTGTGAAAAGGAGGCGGTTGGGGCCGGGAAACTGGAAACTGTTGAAGTGGCGTAGGGCGTCGGAAGAGTCGCGGATGTAGGTGGGAAGAGACTGGACAAGGGGAGAAAAAATAGAGTCGAGATAGGAAGAGATAAGTTCCGTTGGGCAAGAACAGGCTGAAACGATGGGTCTACCGGGGCTGTCCTGTTTGTGGATCTTGGGAAGGAGGTAGAAGCGGGCTGTGCGGGGTTGGGGAACTATGAGGTTGGCGGCCGTGGGGGGAAGATCTCCAGAGGAGATGAGGTCAGTGACAGTCTTGGACACGGTGGTTTGATGTTCGGTAGTGGGGTCATGGTCCAGGTGGAGGTAGGAGGAGGTGTCGGAGAGTTGGCGTTCAACTTCCGCTAGGTAGAGGTCGGTTCGCCAAACAACAACAGCGCCACCCTTGTCAGCAGGTTTAATGACAATGTCAGGGTTGGATCTGAGATAATGGAGTGCTGCAAGTTCAGAGGGAGGTAGGTTGGAGTGAGAGAGGGGAGCAGAGAAATTGAGACGGCCGATGTCACGCCGGCAGTTGGCAATGAAAAGATCTAGAGAGGGTAAGAGGCCAGAGGGAGGGGTCCAAGTAGAACGGGAATTCTGAAAGCGGGAGAAAGGGTCAGCCGTGCGGGGGGAAGACTCCTGGCCAGAGAAGTGGGCACGGAGGCGAAGGCGGCGGAAAAAGAGCTCAGCATCGTGCCGAGCTCGAAATTCATTGAGAAGGGGGCGTAAGGGGATGAAGCTCAGGCCTTTGCTGAGGACTGATCGTTCGGGGTCAGAAAGGGGAAGGTCAGAAGGGATAGTGAAAACGCGGCAGGGGGTGAGATTGGGAGAAGGGGGGTCAGAGGAAAGTGAAGGGGAAGAAGGTTCCGGAGGGACATTGGTGTTCAAGAGTTGATGAAGCTTGCGATCCTTGACATCAGAAAGGAAGAAAAAAAGTTTTTTGTTGAAGTGTCGGATGAGTCGAAGGATGAAATGGAACTTTTGAAATAACATCCTCATAAATCTCCTCTGTACCCTCTCTCGTGCAATCACATCCTTCCTGTAACGTGGTGACCAGAACTGCACGCAGTACTCTAGCTGCGGCCTAACTAGTGTTTTATACAGTTCAAGCATAACCTCCCTGTTCTTATATTCTATGCCTCAGCTAATAAAGGCAAGTATCCCGTATGCCTTCTTAACCACCTTATCTACTTGGTTTGCTACCTTCAGGGATCTGTGGACATGCACTCCAAGGTCCCTTTGTTCCTCTACACTACTCAGTGTCCTACCATTTAATGTACCTTTCCTTGTTAGCCCTCCCAAATGCATTACCTCACACTTCTCCGGATTGAATTCCATTTGCCACTGTTCTGCCCACCTGACTAGTCCATTGATATCTTCCTGCAGTCTGCAGCTTTCCTCTTCATTATCAACCACACGGCCAATTTTTGTATCATCTGCTAACTTCTTAATCATACTTCCTACATTCAAGTCCAAATCATTGATATATACCACAAAAATCAAAGGCCCAATACTGAGCCCTGCGGAACCACACTGGAAACAGCCTTCCAGTCACAAAAACACCCTTCGACCATTTCCCTTTGTTTCCTGCCTCTGAACCAATTTTGGATCCAACTTGCCACTTGCCCTGAATCCCATGGTCTTTTACTTTCATGGCCAGTCTGCCATGCGGGGCCTTATCAAAAGACCAGATTCTCTGACTTACCATGGGCAAACCCACAGGAAATTGACTAGTAATATGTTAAATCTCTTGTGTCTCGCTGTCATTTTTCCCATCAAGGATAACAATGTCCACATTTCTAATTGGAAGTGCTGAAGTGAATTTGTCACACTGCAGTTGCAAGCTCCCCAGTGGAGGTGTTGCACCATTAGAAGTTTTAAATGGGGTGTGAATAACACACGCAAGTGCAGTGAACCCCACTCCTGAATAACACACCCTAGTGCAGTGAACCCCACTCCCCCTGAATAACACACCCTAGTGCAGTGAACCCCACTCCCCCTGAATAACACACCCTAGTGCAGTGAACCCCACTCCCCCTGAATAACACACCCTAGTGCAGTGAACCCCACTCCCCCCGAATAACACACCCTAGTGTAGTGAACCCCACTCCCCCTGAATAACACACCCTAGTGCAGTGAACCCCACTCCCCCTGAACAACACACCCTAGAGCAGTGAACCCCACTCCCCCTGAATAACACACCCTAGTGCAGTGAACCCCACTCCTGAATAACACACCCTAGTGCAGTGAACCCCACTCCTGAATAACACACCCTAGTGCAGTGAACCCCACTCCTCCTGAATAACACACCCTAGTGCAGTGAACCCCACTCCCCCTGAATAACACACCCTAGTGCAGTGAACCCCACTCCCCCTGAATAACACACCCGAGTGCAGTGAACCCCACTCCTGAATAACACACCCTAGTGCAGTGAACCCCACTCCTGAATAACACACCCTAGTGCAGTGAACCCCACTCCTGAATAACACACCCTAGTGCAGTGAACCCCACTCCCCTGAATAACACACCCTAGTGCACTGAACCCCACTCCTCCTGAATAACACACCCTAGTGCAGTGAACCTCACTCCCCCTGAATAACACACCCTAGTGCAGTGAACCCCACTCCTGAATAACACACCCTAGTGCAGTGAACCCCACTCCTGAATAACACACCCTAGTGCAGTGAATCCCACTCCCCCTGATTAACACACCCTAGTGCAGTGAACCCCACTCCCCCTGAATAACACACCCTAGTGCAGTGAACCCCACTCCCCCTGAATAACACACCCTAGTGCAGTGAACCCCACTCCCCCTGATTAACACACCCTCGTGCAGTGAACCCAACTCCCCCTGAATAACACACCCTAGTGCAGTGAACCCCACTCCCCCTGAATAACAAACCCTAGTGCAGTGAACCCCACTCCCCCTGATTAACATACCCTAGTGCAGTGAACCCCACTCCCCCTGAATAACACACCCTAGTGCAGCGAACCCCACTCCTGAATAACACACCCTAGTGCAGTGAACCCCACTCCCCCTGAATAACACACCCTAGTGCAGTGAACCCCACTCCCCCTGAATAACACACCCTAGTGCAGTGAACCCCACTCCTCCTGAATAACACAGCCCAGTGCAGTGAACCCCACTCCCCCTGAATAACACACCCTAGTGCAGTGAACCCACTCCCCCTGAATAACACACCCTAGTGCAGTGAACCCCACTCCCCCTGAATAACACACCCTAGTGCAGTGAACCCCACTCCTGAATAACGCACCCTAGTGCAGTGAACCCTACTCCCCCTGAATAACACACCCTAGTGCAGTGAACCCCACTCCCCCTGAATAACACACCCTAGAGCAGTGCACCCCACTCCCCTGAATAACACACCCTAGTGCAGTGAACCCCACTCCCCCTGATTAACACACCCTCGTGCAGTGAACCCCACTCCCCCTGAATAACACACCCTAGTGCAGTGAACCCCACTCCCCCTGAATAACACACCCTAGTGCAGTGAACCCCACTCCTGAATAACGCACCCTAGTGCAGTGAACCCTACTCCCCCTGAATAACACACCCTAGTGTAGTGAACCCCACTCCCCCTGAATAACACACCCTAGTGCAGTGAACCCCACTCCTGAATAACACACCCTAGTGCAGTGAACCCCACTCCTGACTAACACACCCTAGCGCAGTGAACCCCACTCCCCCTGAATAACACACCCTAGTGCAGTGAACCCCACTCCTGAATAACACACCCTAGTGCAGTGAACCCCACTCCCCCTGAATAACACACCCTAGTGCAGTGAACCCCACTCCCCCTGAATAACACACCCTAGTGCAGTGAACCCCACTCCCCCTGAATAACACACCCTAGTGCAGTGAACCCCACTCCTGAATAACACACCCTAGTGTAGTGAACCCCACTCCCCTGAATAACACACCCTAGTGCAGTGAACCCCACTCCTCCTGAATAACACACCCTAGTGCAGTGAACCCCACTCCCCTGAATAACACACCCTAGTGCAGTGAACCCCACTCCCACTGAATAACACACCCTAGTGCAGTGAACCCCACTCCCCCTGAATAACACACCCTAGAGCAGTGCACCCCACTCCCCCTGAATAACACACCCTAGTGCAGTGAACCCCACTCCCCCTGAATAACACACCCTAGTGCAGTGAACCCCACTCCCCCTGAATAACACACCCTAGTGCACTGAACCCCACTCCCCCTGAATAACACACCCTAGTGCAGTGAACCCCACTCCTGAATAACACACCCTAGTGCAGTGAACCCCACTCCTCCTGAATAACACACCCTAGTGCAGTGAACCCCACTCCCCCTGAATAACACACCCTAGTGCAGTGAACCCACTCCCCCTGAATAACACACCCTAGTGCAGTGAACCCCACTCCCCCTGAATAACACACCCTAGTGCAGTGAACCCCACTCCTGAATAACACACCCTAGTGCAGTGAACCCCACTCCTCCTGAATAAAACACCCTAGTGCAGTGAACCCCACTCCCCCTGAATAACACAGCCTAGTGCAGTGAACCCCACTCCCCCTGAATAACACAGCCTAGTGCAGTGAACCCCACTCCCCCTGAATAACACAGCCTAGTGCAGTGAACCCCACTCCCCCTGAATAACACACCCTAGTGCAGTGAACCCCACTCCTGAATAACACACCCTAGTGCAGTGAACCCCACTCCTGAATAACACACCCTAGTGCAGTGAACCCCACTCCCCCTGAATAACACACCCTAGTGCAGTGAACCCCACTCCCCCTGAATAACACACCCTAGTGCAGTGAACCCCACTCCCCCTGAATAACACACCCTAGTGCAGTGAACCCCACTCCCCTGAATAACACACCCTAGTGCAGTGAACCCCACTCCCCCTGAATAACACACCCTAGTGCAGTGAACCCCACTCCCCCTGAATAACACACCCTAGTGCAGTGAACCCCACTCCCCCTGAATAACACACCCTAGTGCAGTGAACCCCACTCCCTGAATAACACACCCTAGTGCAGTGAACCCCACTCCTGAATAACACACCCTAGTGCAGTGAACCCCACTCCCCCTGAATAACACACCCTAGTGCAGTGAACCCCACTCCTGAATAACACACCCTAGTGCAGTGAACCCCACTCCTGAATAACACACCCTAGTGCAGTGAACCCCACTCCCCCTGAATAACACACCCTAGTGCAGTGAACCCCACTCCTGAATAACACACCCTAGTGCAGTGAACCCCACTCCTGAATAACACACCCTAGTGCAGTGAACCCCACTCCCCCTGAATAACACACCCTAGTGCAGTGAACCCCACTCCCCCTGAATAACACACCCGAGTGCAGTGAACCCCACTCCTGAATAACACACCCTAGTGCAGTGACCCCCACTCCCCCTGAATAACACACCCTAGTGCAGTGAACCCCACTCCTGAATAACACACCCTAGTGCAGTGAACCCCACTCCCCCTGAATAACACACCCTAGTGCAGTGAACCCCACTCCCCTGAATAACACACCCTAGTGCAGTGAACCCCACTCCTGAATAACACACCCTAGTGCAGTGAACCCCACTCCTGAATAACACACCCTAGTGCAGTGAACCCCACTCCTGAATAACACACCCCAGTGCAGTGAACCCCACTCCTGAATAACACACCCTAGTGCAGTGAACCCCACTCCTGAATAACACACCCTAGTGCAAGTGAACCCCACTCCCCCTCAATAACACACCCTAGTGCACTGAACCCCACTCCCCCTCAATAACACACCCTAGTGCAGTGAACCCCACTCCTGAATAACACACCCTAGTGCAGTGAACCCCACTCCCCCTGAATAACACACCCTAGTGCAGTGAACCCCACTCCCCCTGAATAACACACCCGAGTGCAGTGAACCCCACTCCCCCTGAATAACACACCCTAGTGCAGTGAACCCCACTCCCCCTGAATAACACACCCTAGTGCAGTGAACCCCACTCCTGAATATCACACCCTAGTGTAGTGAACCCCACTCTCCCTGAATAACACACCCTAGTGCAGTGAACCCCACTCCTCCTGAATAACACACCCTAGTGCAGTGAACCCCACTCCCCCTGAATAACACACCCTAGTGCAGTGAACCCCACTCCTGAATAACACACCCTAGTGCAGTGAACCCCACTCCCCCTGAATAACACACCCTAGTGCAGTGAACCCCACTCCCCTGAATAACACACCCTAGTGCAGTGAACCCCACTCCCCTGAATAACACACCCTAGTGCAGTGAACCCCACTCCCCCTGAATAACACAGCCTAGTGCAGTGAACCCCACTCCCCTGAATAACACACCCTAGTGCAGTGAACCCCACTCCCCCTGAATAACACACCCTAGTGCAGTGAACCCCACTCCCCCTGAATAACACACCCTAGTGCAGTGAACCCCACTCCCCCTGAATAACACACCCTAGTGCAGTGAACCCCACTCCCACTGAATAACACACCCTAGTGCAGTGAACCCCACTCCCCCTGAATAACACACCCTAGTGCAGTGATCCCCACTCCTGAATAACACACCCTAGTGCAGTGAACCCCACTCCCCTGAATAACACACCCTAGTGCAGTGAACCCACTCCCCCTGAATAACACACCCTAGTGCAGTGAACCCCACTCCCGTGAATAACACACCCTAGTGCAGTGAACCCCACTCCCCTGAATAACACACCCTAGTGCAGTGAACCCCACTCCCCCTGAATAACACACCCTAGTGCAGTGAACCCCACTCCTGAATAACACACCCTAGTGCAGTGAACCCCACTCCCCCTGAATAACACACCCTAGTGCAGTGAACCCCACTCCTGAATAACACACCCTAGTGCAGTGAACCCCACTCCTGAATAACACACCCTAGTGCAGTGAACCCCACTCCTCCTGAATAACACACCCTAGTGCAGTGAACCCCACTCCCCCTGAATAACACACCCTAGTGCAGTGAACCCCACTCCCCCTGAATAACACACCCTAGTGCAGTGAACCCCACTCCCCCTGAATAACACACCCTAGAGCAGTGCACACCACTCCCCCTGAATAACACACCCTAGTGCAGTGAACCCCACTCCCCCTGAATAACACACCCTAGTGCAGTGAACCCCACTCCTCCTGAATAACACACCCTAGTGTAGTGAACCCCACTCCCCCTGAATAACACACCCTAGTGCAGTGAACCCCACTCCCCCTGAATAACACACCCTAGTGCAGTGAACCCCACTCCCCCTGAATAACACACCCTAGTGCAGTGAACCCCATCTCCCCCTGAATAACACACCCTAGTGCAGTGAACCCCACTCCCCCTGAATACACACCCTAGTGCAGTGAACCCACTCCCCCTGAATAACACACCCTAGTGCAGTGAACCCCACTCCCCTGAATAACACACCCTAGTGCAGTGAACCCCACTCCCCTGAATAACACACCCTAGTGCAGTGAACCCCACTCCTGAATAACACACCCTAGTGCTAGGTGAACCCCACCAAGCCCCCCTGAATAACCCACCACACCCCTAGTGCAGTGAACCCCACTCCCCCTGAATTACACACCCTAGTGCAGTGAACCCCACTCCCCCTGAATACACACCCTAGTGCAAGTGAACCCCACTCCCCTGAATAACACACCCTAGTGCAGTGAACCCCACTCCACTGAATAACACACCCTAGTGTCAGTGAACCCCACTCCCTCCTGAATAACACACCTAGTGCAGTGACCACCACTCTGAATTAACACACCTAGTGGCAGTGAACCCCACTCCCCCTGAATAACACACCCTAGTGCAGTGAACCCCACTCCCCCTGAATAACACACCCTAGTGCAGTGAACCCCTCCTCCTGAATAACACACCCTAGTGCAGTGAACCCCACTCCCTCCTGAATAAAACACCCTAGTGCAGTGAACCCCACTCCCCCTGAATAACACACCCTAGTGCAGTGAACCCCACTCCTCCTGAATAAAACACCCTAGTGCAGTGAACCCCACTCCCCCTGAATAACACACCCTAGTGCAGTGAACCCCACTCCCCCTGAATAACACACCCTAGTGCAGTGAACCCCACTCCCCCTGAATAACACACCCTAGTGCAGTGAACCCCACTCCCACTGAATAACACACCCTAGTGCAGTGAACCCCACTCCTCCTGAATAACACACCCTAGTGCAGTGAACCCCACTCCCCCTGAATAACACACCCTAGTGCAGTGAACCCCACTCCCCCTGTATAACACACCTTAGTGCAGTGAACCCCACTCCCCCTGAATAACACAGCCTAGTGCAGTGAACCCCACTCCCCCTGAATAACACACCCTAGTGCAGTGAACCCCACTCCCCCTGAATAACACACCCTAGTGCAGTGAACCCCACTCCTGAATAACACACCCTAGTGCAGTGAACCCCACTCCCCCTGAATAACACACCCTAGTGCAGTGAACCCCACTCCCCGTGAATAACACACCCTAGTGCAGTGAACCCCACTCCCCCTGAATAACACACCCTAGTGCAGTGAACCCCACTCCCCCTGAATAACACACCCTAGTGCAGTGAACCCCACTCCTGAATAACACACCCTAGTGCAGTGAACCCCACTCCTGAATAACACACCCTAGTGCAGTGAACCCCACTCCTCCTGAATAACACACCCTAGTGCAGTGAACCCCACTCCCCCTGAATAACACACCCTAGTGCAGTGAACCCCACTCCTGAATAACACACCCTAGTGCAGTGAACCCCACTCCTGAATAACACACCCTAGTGCAGTGAACCCCACTCCCCCTGAATAACACACCCTAGTGCAGTGACCCCCACTCCCCCTGAATAACACACCCTAGTGCAGTGAACCCCACTCCTGAATAACACACCCTAGTGCAGTGAACACCACTCCCCCTGAATAACACACCCTAGTGCAGTGAACCCCACTCCCCCTGAATAACACACCCTAGTGCAGTGAACCCCACTCCTGAATAACACACCCTAGTGCAGTGAACCCCACTCCTGAATAACACACCCTAGTGCAGTGAACCCCACTCCCCCTGAATAACACACCCCAGTGCAGTGAACCCCACTCCTGAATAACACACCCTAGTGCAGTGAACCCCACTCCTGAATAACACACCCTAGTGCAGTGAACCCCACTCCTGAATAACACACCCTAGTGCAGTGAACCCCACTCCCCCTGAATAACACACCCTAGTGCAGTGAACCCCACTCCCCCTGAATAACACACCCTAGTGCAGTGAACCCCACTCCTGAATAACACACCCTAGTGCAGTGAACCCCACTCCTCCTGAATAACACACCCTAGTGCAGTGAACCCACTCCCCCTGAATAACACACCCTAGTGCAGTGAACCCCACTCCTGAATAACACACCCTAGTGCAGTGAACCCCACTCCCCTGAATAACACACCCTAGTGCAGTGAACCCCACTCCCTGAATAACACACCCTAGTGCAGTGAACCCCACTCCCCCTGAATAACACACCCTAGTGCAGTGAACCCCACTCCCCCTGAATAACACACCCTAGTGCAGTGAACCCCACTCCCTGAATAACACACCCTAGTGCAGTGAACCCCACTCCCCTGAATAACACACCCTAGTGCAGTGAACCCCCACTCCCCCTGAATAACACACCCTAGTGCAGTGAACCCCACTCCCCTGAATAACACACCCTAGTGCAGTGAACCCCACTCCCCCTGAATAACACACCCTAGTGCAGTGAACCCCACTCCCCCTGAATAACACACCCTAGTGCAGTGAACCCCACTCCCCTGAATAACACACCCTAGTGCAGTGAACCCCACTCCCCCTGAATAACACACCCTAGTGCAGTGAACCCCACTCCCCTGAATAACACACCCTAGTGCAGTGAACCCCACTCCCCCTGAATAACACACCCTAGTGCAGTGAACCCCACTCCCCTGAATAACACACCCTAGTGCAGTGAACCCCACTCCCCCTGAATAACACACCCTAGTGCAGTGAACCCCACTCCCCTGAATAACACACCCTAGTGCAGTGAACCCCACTCCCCCTGAATAACACACCCTAGTGCAGTGAACCCCACTCCCCTGAATAACACACCCTAGTGCAGTGAACCCCACTCCCCCTGAATAACACACCCTAGTGCAGTGAACCCCACTCCCCCTGAATAACACACCCTAGTGCAGTGAACCCCACTCCCCTGAATAACACACCCTAGTGCAGTGAACCCCACTCCCCCTGAATAACACACCCTAGTGCAGTGAACCCCACTCCCTGAATAACACACCCTAGTGCAGTGAACCCCACTCCTGAATAACACACCCTAGTGCAGTGAACCCCACTCCCTGAATAACACACCCTAGTGCAGTGAACCCCACTCCCCCTGAATAACACACCCTAGTGCAGTGAACCCCACTCCCCCTGAATAACACACCCTAGTGCAGTGAACCCCACTCCCCCTGAATAACACACCCTAGTGCAGTGAACCCCACTCCCCCTGAATAACACACCCTAGTGCAGTGAACCCCACTCCTGAATAACACACCCTAGTGCAGTGAACCCCACTCCCCCTGAATAACACACCCTAGTGCAGTGAACCCCACTCCCCTGAATAACACACCCTAGTGCAGTGAACCCCACTCCCCTGAATAACACACCCTAGTGCAGTGAACCCCACTCCCCCTGAATAACACACCCTAGTGCAGTGAACCCCACTCCCCTGAATAACACACCCTAGTGCAGTGAACCCCACTCCCCCTGAATAACACACCCTAGTGCAGTGAACCCCACTCCCCCTGAATAACACACCCTAGTGCAGTGAACCCCACTCCCCTGAATAACACACCCTAGTGCAGTGAACCCCACTCCCCCTGAATAACACACCCTAGTGCAGTGAACCCCACTCCCCCTGAATAACACACCCTAGTGCAGTGAACCCCACTCCCCCTGAATAACACACCCTAGTGCAGTGAACCCCACTCCTGAATAACACACCCTAGTGCAGTGAACCCCACTCCCCCTGAATAACACACCCTAGTGCAGTGAACCCCACTCCTGAATAACACACCCTAGTGCAGTGAACCCCACTCCCCCTGAATAACACACCCTAGTGCAGTGAACCCCACTCCCCCTGAATAACACACCCTAGTGCAGTGAACCCCACTCCCCCTGAATAACACACCCTAGTGCAGTGAACCCCACTCCTCCTGAATAACACACCCTAGTGCAGTGAACCCCACTCCTCCTGAATAACACACCCTAGTGCAGTGAACCCCACTCCCTGAATAACACACCCTAGTGCAGTGAACCCCACTCCCCCTGAATAACACACCCTAGTGCAGTGAACCCCACTCCCCCTGAATAACACACCCTAGTGTAGTGAACCCCACTCCCCCTGAATAACACACCCTAGTGCAGTGAACCCCACTCCCCCTGAATAACACACCCTAGTGCAGTGAACCCCACTCCCCCTGAATAACACACCCTAGTGCAGTGAACCCCACTCCCCCTGAATAACACACCCTAGTGCAGTGAACCCCACTCCCCCTGAATAACACACCCTAGTGCAGTGAACCCCACTCCCCCTGAATAACACACCCTAGTGCAGTGAACCCCACTCCCCCTGAATAACACACCCTAGTGCAGTGAACCCCACTCCCCTGAATAACACACCCTAGTGCAGTGAACCCCACTCCCCCTGAATAACACACCCTAGTGCAGTGAACCCCACTCCCCCTGAATAACACACCCTAGTGCAGTGAACCCCACTCCCCTGAATAACACACCCTAGTGCAGTGAACCCCACTCCCCTGAATAACACACCCTAGTGCAGTGAACCCCACTCCCCTGAATAACACACCCTAGTGCAGTGAACCCCACTCCCCCTGAATAACACACCCTAGTGCAGTGAACCCCACTCCTCCTGAATAACACACCCTAGTGCAGTGAACCCCACTCCTGAATAACACACCCTAGTGCAGTGAACCCCACTCCTGAATAACACACCCTAGTGCAGTGAACCCCACTCCCCTGAATAACACACCCTAGTGCAGTGAACCCCACTCCCCTGAATAACACACCCTAGTGCAGTGAACCCCACTCCCCCTGAATAACACACCCTAGTGCAGTGAACCCCACTCCTGAATAACACACCCTAGTGCAGTGAACCCCACTCCCCTGAATAACACACCCTAGTGCAGTGAACCCCACTCCCTGAATAACACACCCTAGTGCAGTGAACCCCACTCCCCCTGAATAACACACCCTAGTGCAGTGAACCCCACTCCCCTGAATAACACACCCTAGTGCAGTGAACCCCACTCCTGAATAACACACCCTAGTGCAGTGAACCCCACTCCCCTGAATAACACACCCTAGTGCAGTGAACCCCACTCCCCCTGAATAACACACCCTAGTGCAGTGAACCCCACTCCCCCTGAATAACACACCCTAGTGCAGTGAACCCCACTCCCCCTGAATAACACACCCTAGTGCAGTGAACCCCACTCCTGAATAACACACCCTAGTGCAGTGAACCCCACTCCCCCTGAATAACACACCCTAGTGCAGTGAACCCCACTCCCCCTGAATAACACACCCTAGTGCAGTGAACCCCACTCCCCTGAATAACACACCCTAGTGCAGTGAACCCCACTCCCCCTGAATAACACACCCTAGTGCAGTGAACCCCACTCCCCTGAATAACACACCCTAGTGCAGTGAACCCCACTCCTCCTGAATAACACACCCTAGTGCAGTGAACCCCACTCCCCCTGAATAACACACCCTAGTGCAGTGAACCCCACTCCCCTGAATAACACACCCTAGTGCAGTGAACCCCACTCCCCCTGAATAACACACCCTAGTGCAGTGAACCCCACTCCCCCTGAATAACACACCCTAGTGCAGTGAACCCCACTCCCCCTGAATAACACACCCTAGTGCAGTGAACCCCACTCCCCCTGAATAACACACCCTAGTGCAGTGAACCCCACTCCCCTGAATAACACACCCTAGTGCAGTGAACCCCACTCCCCCTGAATAACACACCCTAGTGCAGTGAACCCCACTCCCCCTGAATAACACACCCTAGTGCAGTGAACCCCACTCCCCCTGAATAACACACCCTAGTGCAGTGAACCCCACTCCCCCTGAATAACACACCCTAGTGCAGTGAACCCCACTCCCCCTGAATAACACACCCTAGTGCAGTGAACCCCACTCCCCTGAATAACACACCCTAGTGCAGTGAACCCCACTCCCCCTGAATAACACACCCTAGTGCAGTGAACCCCACTCCCCCTGAATAACACACCCTAGTGCAGTGAACCCCACTCCCCTGAATAACACACCCTAGTGCAGTGAACCCCACTCCCCTGAATAACACACCCTAGTGCAGTGAACCCCACTCCCCCTGAATAACACACCCTAGTGTAGTGAACCCCACTCCCCCTGAATAACACACCCTAGTGTAGTGAACCCCACTCCCCCTGAATAACACATCCTAGTGCACTGAACCCCACTCCTCCTGAATAACACATCCTAGTGCAGTGAACCCCACTCCCCCTGAATAACACATCCTAGTGCAGTGAACCCCACTCCCCCTGAATAACACATCCTAGTGCAGTGAACCCCACTCCCCCTGAATAACACACCCTAGTGCACTGAACCCCACTCCTGAATAGCACACCCTAGTGCAGTGAACCCCACTCCCCCTGAATAACACACCCTAGTGCACTGAACCCCACTCCCCCTGAATAGCACACCCTAGTGCACTGAACCCCACTCCTGAATAACACACCCTAGTGCAGTGAACCCCACTCCCCCTGAATAACACACCCTAGTGCAGTGAAACCCACTCCCCCTGAATAACACACCCTAGTGCAGTGAACCCCACTCCCACTGAATAACACACCCTAGGGCAGTGAACCCCACTTTCACTGATTGTGTGTGTGTGCGGGTGTGAGTGTGTGTGCGGGTGTGAGTGCGTGTGCGGGTGTGAGTGCGTGTGCGGGCGTGAGTGCGTGTGCGGGCGTGAGTGCGTGTGCGGGCGTGAGCGTGTGCGGGCGTGAGCGTGTGCGGGCGTGATTGTGCGGGCGTGAGTGTGCGGGCGTGAGTGTGTGCGGGCGTGAGTGTGTGCGGGCGTGAGTGTGTGCGGGCGTGAGTGTGTGCGGGCGTGAGTGTGTGCGGGCGTGAGTGTGTGCGGGCGTGAGTGTGTGCGGGCGTGAGTGTGTGCGGGCGTGAGTGTGTGCGGGCGTGAGTGTGTGCGGGCGTGAGTGTGTGCGGGCGTGAGTGTGTGCGGGCGTGAGTGTGTGCGGGCGTGAGTGTGTGCGGGCGTGAGTGTGTGCGGGCGTGAGTGTGTGCGGGCGTGAGTGTGTGCGGGCGTGAGTGTGTGCGGGCGTGAGTGTGTGCGGGCGTGAGTGTGTGCGGGCGTGAGTGTGTGCGGGCGTGAGTGTGTGCGGGCGTGAGTGTGTGCGGGCGTGAGTGTGTGCGGGCGTGAGTGTGTGCGGGCGTGAATGTGAGTGAGTGTGAGTGTGCGGGTGTGAGTGTGTGCGGGAGTGAATGTGTGTGCGGTTGTGAATGTGAGTGAGTGTGATTGTGCGGGTGTGAGTGTGTGCGGGTGTGAGTGTGTGAATGTGAGTGAGTGTGATTGTGCGGGTGTGAGTGTGTGCGGGTGTGAATGTGAGTGAGTGTGATTGTGCGGGTGTGCGGGTGTGAATGTGAGTGAGTGTGATTGTGCGGGTGTGAGTGTGTGCGGGTGTGAATGTGAGTGAGTGTGATTGTGCGGGTGTGAGTGTGTGCGGGTGTGAATGTGAGTGAGTGTGATTGTGCGGGTGTGAGTGTGTGCGGGAGTGAATGTGTGAGTGTGAGTGTCTGTGTGAGTGTGTGCGGGTGTGAGTGTGTGCGAGTGTGAATGTGAGTGAGTGTGAGTGTGCTGGTGTGAGTGTGTGCGGGTGTGAATGTGAGTGAGTGTGATTGTGCGGGTGTGAGTGTGTGCGGGTGTGAATGTGAGTGAGTGTGAGTGTGCTGGTGTGAGTGTGTGCGGGTGTGAATGTGAGTGAGTGTGAGTGTGCGGGTGTGAGTGTGTGCGGGAGTGAATGTGTGTGCGAGTGAGTGTGAGTGGAATGGAGCACAGCCGGTGGGGAAAGCCAGCTCCGATGCAGATGAGGTCAGGAATCTCTGCTGTCAGGAAGGTGGACACCCTGCTATTGTCTTCTGCAAGCCTGACTTAACATGATCTAGTGAACCGAGAGCACATACCTACAACATCTAGGAATACTAAGTGAACATATAGTTTGCTTGGTGATCCAGTGTAATATCCTTCTATACTCAGCTGATAAACACCACTGTCAGTTATCTCCAACCGGTGCAGCTCCAGGCTTCCATTCTCTGCGTAATACGTACATCGGTGTTGATAATATGTAGAAAAAGAGGGAGGACTCTCACCAACAAAATGGTACGACATTACAGTCTTGTGTGAACGGTCAATAAACGACCACTGAATTTTTTGATCCTTTCGAACTGCTTGCAAATTTCCAGTTAATAAAATGGAGTCAAACATGGCTGCAAAAATGTAGGTGGTTGCTGCTGGGGATGGCAGGGTTGATCGACTTGTCGAAGTTTGTGCACAAACTGCAAGAAATGAATGGGTTCAGTTTAATAGATCAGCAAGAAATATCGCCTTGGCAGTCAAAGCATGAACTACCAAAGAGTAGCCGCGGGTGGATTAGTCAACAACATGGGGAAAGGAAGGGAGAGCAACTTCCCCAGGAGCTTCAATCCACCTTTACACGAGGTCAATCACAGGCAACTCCCGGCCCCATCAGACAAACTTTGTGGCTGCTCATCCTCAAAGAGATTCCAGGATTTCCGGAGGGGAGGAATGGGGGACCACGGGAGAGGGGGAATGGGGGAGCCCCGGAGTGGAGGGGAATGGGGGATCCCCGGAGTGGAGAGGGGGAATGGGGGACCGCGGGAGAGGGGGAATGGGGGAGCCCCAGAGTGGAGGGGAATGGGGGAGCCCCGGAGTGGAGGAGGGGAATGGGGGACCACGGGAGAGGGGGAATGGGGGAGCCCCGGAGTGGGGGAGGGGAATGGGGGACCACGGGAGAGGGGGAATGGGGGAGCCCCGGAGTGGGGGAGGG